>JACXGK010001875.1:0-61920 GCA_016801125.1 Novumbra hubbsi
TTTTTCAGCAACAGCGCCCCCTTATGGCCAATCGTCTCAAAACTTTGTAGGCCTCATCTGGTCGTCCTTGCAACCATGGACACAAGGTTTGGTGAACTTTGGAACAAGGGGTGCTGAGATACGCCCTCACGTACTGTTTTTTGCCTTCGCCGACACATTTGATTGGCTGTTACTGACAAACCGCTTTGATAATCAAAAAGCCTTCTGAGAACTTTTGTGCGGCTTTGCCTTTTAATCATCTATGCAAAGAAACAGGACGATTAAACAAAATTTGTGACCTGTGAAGCTTTTTTAAGCTTTAACGTAAAATCCAAGATGGCGGAAAATCTATATATCAGCTAAGGAATCTAGGGATACCTCATTTATGCATAACAAACATATGGTTCAAAAGATACATGGGTAAACACGTGTCCAACTTTGACCCGTTGGTGGCGCTAAAGGGATTGAGGCAGAAATATGAAACTTAGTGAAAGGTTTAGAGGGGAATGTCCTTAACAAGTGTGCCAAAAATCTAAACTTTTTACCACAAGGGTCAATGGGCTGCCATAGACACCCATGGCAGAAGAGGAAAAATAATAATAAGAAAACCAAGAAACACAATAGGTGCTTCGCAGCTTTGCTGCTTAGCCCCTAATAATAAGAAAAGGTAGAAACACAATAGGTGCTTCGCAGCTTTGCTGCTTAGCCCCTAATAAGAAAAGGTAGAAACACAATAGGTGCTTCGCAGCTTTGCTGCTTAGCCCCTAATAATAATAAGAAAACCAAGAAACACAATAGGTGCTTCGCAGCTTTGCTGCTTAGCCCCTAATTAGAGTCAGAGAATGTGAGGAGAGAGCCGAGGTAATTAACCAGCAGCAAGAGCCAAGCAAACAAGTGTACTTTCTGCTGCGCCATATTTGAATAGCTATGGCCGCACTGATTTGAGTGGCGTTAAGACAACACTGTGTATGAAACCAGGGGGATGGCAAAACTCATCGGGGGTCAAATGAAGAGAAGAATATAGAGATTGAAACCGATTGGGTTACAGCGCAGGGTACTGGTAACTTGGCAAACCCACTGGTTAATTTTTGGGTTGCAATGAGGGTTTTGGAATGTTACTGGCAAAGTTACGAGGCATATCACTGATGTGATTGGTATCTTGCATTGGCAAAATTCTCAAAAAGTGGCATTATTGAATTTTTGTTTAGATTTCTGCAGATGGTAAGAGGTGGGCTTTGCACATTAAAAAAGGGGGTGGTGTTATGCTTCTTCTGTGGGATTTAAAAGAGCAAGGGAGAGCGTGAGGCAATGAAAAGAGTGTAATGAGCAGAGCTGTGTTGCCGATGGAGACCGTGTTAGAGCCAGAACCAGCATGCAATCATGAGACACAGATATATTGAACGTGGAAAAGCTGGACTTTTATTGCAATGGTCATAAAGGGCAAAATAAAATAGAGTTAGCATCATTGTGCTTGTAGTGGAACATTGTTATGAGAAATCAATGATTTTACAGCTGAGGCATTGTGAGAATCCCTGGCAAAGCATGTTTTCCCCCTCAGTCCCTGTGCCTGTGTAATGGCATGAGTTGATGTGCGTTCTCTTCCCCTAATCAAAGACCAAGATTGGTATTGTTCACTACCCTCACACAGTAGGTGGCGGCAATACACCTTTTTGGGTGTAGTCACCCAATGAACTCCAGTGAACAACACAGGGTGAAGACCATGTTTGAGAGAATGATGGCTAAATAATAGAGTAGTCGTTTTAAGATTCACGATTTGTTTGATTCCTTTAAAACGTGGCTAAAATCTCGACGCAAGGCGTTTTTTCATTCAATTTGCTATACATTTTAAAAAAAGACTAGTGCAAGGTTTATGACATCTCTTATCCGAAACATTTATATCAGAGTCAAATTGTTGCCCCTACTAATCAATACCCACTCCCAAATGGGATTTGAAGTCAACCAAATCCAATCTGAATAGGGTCACGCCTGTATCAGAACACTTGAAGTATCTCAATCCAGAATGTGTCCCCTGTTTTCGAATTCCAGAATGTGCATCCTCTAGTTCATGGGTATATAAGCTATATGTTTTAGTTTTTATGTTTCACACATAAAGTATCCTACATGGCCTGTGCACAACCCTGTCAAATGAGAGGTTAGTAATTGTCTGTCTGTGACAAAATCATTAAAAAAAAAAAATCATCAATGATACATTGTTAAACTGGACAAGCTGAAAATGCTGCCCCCTCTTCCTTTGTGATCAGAAGATACATACCTAGTTTGTGAAGAGAGGGTTGCCAAAAGCATCGGGAAATTGCATCCCAATGCGTAACTGTGCCTACGAGTTGGAAATCCTAATCCACCAGCTACAGTCAGTGCATCCAGTAATTGGTCTGCTGCCACCAAGCCCATGTACACCAGCCCAGATGGATAGACAACACTTTAGGGCTGTAGCCAACACGTTTCTTTTCCTCTTTCTTGGGCTCTCTCTCTCCTCGTACCTTTTCTCTGGCGGTCTTGGGCGCTGTAGCAGAGGTGAGGTGCGGAGGACTCAGGGTATCGCCCCGTTCGGGAGATTGGACTGTAGTGTCAGAATCCCTGGTGATTTTAGCGCACTTCTCAGTCCTCTCCGAAGCCCATGTACAGAGGCTCAGGGTTTCCTCGTCACGCCTCGGGGAACTGGCTTCATGGAGGGACCTTCAAACAGTACCGCAGGGTGTTTCAATGGACAGAGTCACGTCACGTATGATAATCATGACAGACGCGTCCTTCAGGGACACTAAGGCCCTTTTTGTTTCGACAGACACTGTTTATCAGCGTCTGGTAAGGCCTGACAACAGGATGGCAGCGGTGTGTGTCAACAAGCAGGGGGGCATTAACTCCCTCGTGCTTTTGACTGTGGCTCGCTGTGTAGTAGTATGGACTGATGCACACCTTTGGCGACTGTGAAGGATTTATCTACCTGGACACAGAACTACTTTTTAAGGGAGCGCTTCACTCCTTAACGTGCTAGTTTCTTTGATTTGGTAGCGGTTCAGCAAGGCTAAATTAGTTCTTAACTCATTTAAGAAAAACAGTGGTTGTCTTCTATACTTCTTGATGGTAGACCTGAGCATCTTTCTGTATTAGTGGTTATGTTTTACAGTATTGGGTGAGTATTTGTATTGGAGGTGTTTAATTCAATTAGTGGTTATGTTTTACAGTATTGAGGGGGTATTTGTATTGGTGGTGTGTAGTTGTATTAGTGGTTATGTTTTACAGTATTGGGGGAGTATTTGTATTGGCGGTGTGTAATTGTTATAATGGTTATGTTTTGCTGTTTTGGGAGGAGTATTTGTATTGGTGTTTTGTAATTGTTTTAATGTTATAATTATTTTAGTGTCTTCTTATGTTTGATTGTTTATTTTCTATCATGGTAAATTAATCAGGTAAGATATGAGGTCTCAGAGAACAGCAAGGTGGGGCAGCGGTGGAGAAGAGGTGGAGCAGAGGTGGCGCAGACACACTCCTGCTCGTTTCCTCCCTATTCCCATTAGACGTGAATACCTCAACTCTCAATTCGGATAAATGTAAGAAAAAAAACGATGTAATTCATATGGCTGTTTTTTCAATATGACAATGAAGTGTAGCCAACACATTGGTGTCATGAATTGTGTTTACTTGCCACTTGTCTGTGAATCGTGCCGTTAAATGCAATGCTTACGCTTTTAACATTGGCATGCCATTTATGTCTGAATAGGGTGTAGCAGCACATTAGTACTCACATGTTAGAACACAGTCTGCACTGTTCGAAGTTGGAAAATGAAATGTTACAAAGGAAACTGAAACTAATCATTGGGTGCTTTGTGTGCACAAATTCAACTGTTAAAATTGTATGTATTAAAATAAGTATGTTATTTTATGTTTTTTCAAGCCTAAACTAGACATTCATTTCCGAAGAGCAAAAGGGTGCTGGCACGTGAACATCTGTGCGACCCTCCTAGAAAAAGCCTCCCCAGACCAACGCTGACCCACGGCCAGACCAGTCATGCTGGATGATGTTGCAGGCAGTGCTCCTCCTGTTCCTCCTCGCTCAAAGGAGCAGATACCGGTCCTGCTGCTGGGTTGATGCCCTTCAACGGCCCTGTCCAGCACTCCTTTGTTACGGCCTGTTTCTCCTCCATGCACTTAAGTCTTTACTTGATGACACAGCGAACCTTCTTGCAACGGGACTTATGGATGTGCCACCCTGGAGAAGATGGACTACCTGTGCAACCTGATTGGGCTGCAGTTAGCGCCTTGTGCAACCAATAGTGACAAGGACACCATCAAAATGCCAAAAGTTAAGACACTGATTTACAATCACTTACGCTCCCGAACTGGACTGATTGATGTCCCTGGGGTTTAATTAACTTGGTGTTATACTGTGATGAGATACATTCTATCATTCATATATTCCTCTGAAGATAGAGTAGTATGACCATCATTTGGTTAATGGAAATACCTATTAGCATTAGTGGCAGTATTAAAACAGCGTTGGTGACGGTTCTAGCAACAAGAGTAGAACTTCCACAGTGGCAGGGACATCTGCAGTCTTCATCGTGTATATAAAAGGATTTTCCTTTTTCTTTTCTTATTTCTTTCCAATAGGGAATCCAACAACAATCTTCTTTCTCCCAAGTGAGTGGTGGTGGACAGGATCAGACTTTATATAGATTGTAATTGTTTCTCCCTGCCCATGTGTCTTCCTTCATCCATCTCTTCCCTGTGTCTTTTTGGGGTAGGATTTTGCAGTGGAAGGTCATTGCTCTTAGGCAGCTCCAAAGAAGCTTTATTGTTCCAGCAGGTCAGCGGGGCCGTCACATATCACAGCTATTATTCTGCTGCAACAAATGGCCATCCACAGCTTTGATGTATGGGCCTCCTTTGGAGACACTTCCATAATACCCTTGACAGACTTTCCTCCCCCCTTGGCTTTTTTCCTTTCTCTTAAAACAGGATAGGACCGTTGTTTAGGAGATCGGGATTGGGTTATTTTGCCTTGTTTGTTTTTCCGTCTTTCTGGGATTGCAAATTTCTGGAAATCTTGGTGGGACGATGTTCTGCGTATTCTCTCATAAAATCTTCACACCATTGATTTATATAATCTTCAAACCAAGACAGAAAAATACCGGATTTCGGCATGCTTATGCCATGCTGTTTGAGCAAACATTTTGTTTGTTTTTTTTCAGAAACGTTTTCTATTCTAGTATATTAGTATTTTCTTTCAATTAATATCAGATTTTTTCTCTTTCGCTCGATTTCCTAATATCCAAAGTTCTTCAAATCCTGTCGTTCTTTCCCTTCCAACCATGAATAGACGTGTTAACGTTTTTTGTGGGTATGCTTACACACCTGATGATGTTAGTTAGCTTGGCATGCACTTGAGCCGCCTGAAGGAGTCACTGCAGTATAGAATATAGTTGTGCTCGCCCATGTCGGAAAGTGCACCGTCAATAATGATTTATATGAGCGTAATATGACCGCCATATCTTTATATTTGTACTACATTTATTTTATTGAGTAAAATTATAATTTTGGGGAAAAGGGCCCATATGGAAGTATTTACTACGAGACACCTGTTGTTAATGAAGCATTCAACACAAACATATTTAATAAAAGCCCTACAAACCTACACCTATTCATGCTTTATTCATGAGTGTTAGAGTCCTTGTGCGACAATATGCGTGTGTTGGGTTTAATGAAGGCAAAGAATGGTGGGCTTATTGGCTTGTGCTGCTCTAAATGCAGAGCGGTTTTTGCATGGTCCGCTGATGAAAATGATCTATTGAGCCAACTACAGCTTGACTACATTTAAAACATCCAAACATAATTATTTTGCAGTAAAACTAAGGGAATTGAGTCACAGAAAATTCAGTTAGCAACTAATGAGAATGAAAACCTCACAACAACAAAATGTAAAATGTTTTAGAGTTTGAACTTGTATTTGTGGATGCAGTGACACCCTCTGTTCACAGACAATGGTTTTTATAAAGTATTCCTGAGCCCATGCAGTGATGTCTTCTTCTGAGTCATGAGGGCCCAAAGATCATGTCGATTCAATATTGGTTTTTGACCTTGTTCTTTGCGTACAGAGATTTCTCCCCGGATTCTCTGACTCTTTCAATTATATTATGTACTGTAGATGATGAGAACCATAACCTGTTTGCAATTTTACATTAAGAAACATAATTTTTTTATTTGCCCGCACAGTTTTTCACGGAGTGGTGAACTCCTCCCCACCCTTACTTCTGACAGACCCATCCACTCTGAAATTATCTTTTTATTTACAATCATGTTACTGACTTGTTGCCAATTGTCTGTATTAGTTGCGGGAAGTTCCACCAGGTTTAGTTTTTTAGCATTACACAACTTTTCCAGTCTTTTGTTGCGCTGACCCAACTTTTTTGAAATGTGTTGCTGGCATAACACTCAAAGTGAGCATACTTTTTCAAGAAACAATAAAATGCCTCAGTTTCAACGTTTGATATGTTGTCTTTGTACTATATTCAATTGAATAAAGGGTTTAAAGAATTTCTACATCATTGCATTCTGTTTTTATTAACATTTTACGCAGCGTCCCAACTTTTTGGGAAAAGGGGTTGTATAACAACAAAAGTATTTTGAATGAGACTTTTTGTGATTATTATTTTTGTCTCCATTCTGGATTGTATTGTAATTTTGTAATGACCATGGGGTGAAAATGCAATTTTAGTTTATTTTTATTCATATTTGATTAACTATTTAGAAATTACATTTTTGTACGTAGACACAAAATCTTATGACATCAAAAGTATTTGGATTATTGGCACAGCTTTTTGTTAATTTGGTAGGTGTGCATTGTTAATTCACAAAACAGCTGTCAATGTCCAGTTTTGTCAACATGAGGACCAAAGACTTGTCAGTGCAACTCACGCTGGTCATCAAGACTTAAATCAGAATAAATCGATCAGAAAAATTAGTTTGTGTACCAAAATCATTACATAAAGAAGGAGAAAGACAGCGATGGTGTGTTTAGCAATATCCAACAAATTGTTAGACACAACATCTACATGTCGTGACAAAAGAATATTCCCCATATATCACAGATCACCCTTATACATAGATAGGCAGGGACATGTCAGACAATTGTTGAATTTATTATTTGCATCTGTTCAAATACTTTTACTCCTTAAAATGGTTTGACTACAATATGTATAAAACGGGATGTAACTTCTGAATGATTCATCATGGATAAAAAATCCATTTTAAATGAAGATGACAGTGCATATCAACCACATCTTCATGTAATTTTAGATACAGTTCTGGAAATCTTTTGGATTTTTTTCCTCATCAAAGCAACTCTCCATAAAGTAAAAAGATCAAAATGTTTTCCCTTATGCATATCTCACCAAGCCAACATTCTGCTTCTGTAACCAGGTAGTATTTACCAGCAAAGGTAAATCGCGGGAGAAGACATTCTCTGGCTATTAATGACTTAGCAAATGCCTGATCATAAAAACATTAAGGTGGGACAAGGCGCACTTGTCACAAGGCACCCTGCTGAGGAAGTTTGCACCGCCCCTGTGGAACACTTAGGAATTGTCAGCATACTATAAATCAGGATGTCAACTTGGTTCAACTGTACAGCAAAGCGGTCAGTTAGACCACTGCCCACTTGTTTTTTGGCACCAATAAAATGTAGGCTTTGTAAAGACTTCTCCTTTCATGTTGTCACACTTCCATGCGGACCTTCAACAGGCATGCTTGGTGTAGGAAATGTCACCAGAAAGGCCTTTGGGACCACGGTGCCATTTGTTTAGCTTCAACACGCCCCTGTGCCATGGATGTGTCATTAGTAGTAAATGAAATAAAGGGGGTTGTGTCTGCATGTCAATCATACAATGAAACATACAGCACTAGGCAGCGGTTTGGACACCTACTGATTCAAGCGTACTTATTTACTTTTAGTATTTTCCACATTGTAGAATAACACTGAACACATTAAACTTTGAAATAACACATTTGGAGTCAAGTTGAAACAAAAAACGTGTAAAACAAATCAAATTGAGTTCATATTTTCTTCAAACTAGCCACCCTTTGCCTAGGTGACAGCTTCGCACACTCAACCAGCTTCCTGAGGTAGTCACCTGTAAGATCTAGCTCAAGATGTAGATAGATGAGTATGTTAAGCACCCAAAATGTAAGGATAAAGGGGGCTCAATACTCCAGTAAAGGTTTTATATCCATCAAATTGAGGCCCCTCAGTTGACATTTACTTCACATTTCTGGTTGATCAAGTATAGTTTTGCAAACTAGCTAAAATGAAAGTCCTACATCTGCAGGCTTATCATATGGTGATATTTTGGATGCACACCTGCTCGTTAATTGTCGGCACTGTAGACTGCTTTATGAGGTATCACTCATCTCAGGAAGTGAAGATTTTCTGCTTCAGAAGTTATTGTTGCTTTTTCACCATGTTCAACTGTGTTTTCCCTGGTTGACTTCTAGAGGGCTGTGAGTTTCCTGTCACTTGTTTTCCATTCATGTACTCTCCTTCCTTCCCTGGTACCCAAATCACTGAGCTATGACTACAGGGTTGGTTGGGAGTCTTTATCTGGCATCATTAAAGATGTATTTATTCCAGTGCCTTAGGTGTTTTGTTTTGTATGTGTGTTTGTGTATGTTTTTGTGTGTGGTGGGGGATATGTTTTTTCTTTTTTGCGTGGGTGGTTTGGGGGGGGGGGGTGGATAAGACATTGTATCTGTATGTGATGTGTGTGTTTATGTTCCAAGGTTAACACACTCCTCCCACATGATACAGACAGAGAGGGTAAATGGAGATCAGAAATCATGTGCTTGCAACCATGCTAAATTATCTGTGGAAATCAACACTGTCCTCATTAATTACACAAAAGGCCGTTAGTCTTTTCCAAACCCCGCCCCCCCCACCCCCAACAAGACAGCACTCCTGAAGACACACACACACACATACACCAAGAAAAGCAAAAACATCACACACTCCCTCGGAAACCCAAACGCTCTTTCTCTCTCGCTCACTTTCACACACTTCTTGGGTGTCGTGATGAAGACCAGAGATTAAAGGAGGATCTGTCTTTGGTGCTGACATTGGGTGCCAAAACACCGCAGATAATGTAGTCTGTGACTCACACTCACCTTGAGTCGCCTCCCCTTTCATTATGTTTTCTCCTCCACTAAGGGGAGGCCTGCTGTTGTTGTTATCATCCTCACAACCACTTTAATAATGTATGGCAATCAAAAGGAGGTGTGTCTTGCATATGCACTGATTTAGGAGCTATGTGACTGTTTTGTTTGCTGTCCTACCACCTCTGTGATGGGTCTCCTCAGAATTCATCATTTGTTTTTCCCTGATGCTTTTACCCTGTTTTCATTGGAAACATTTTCTCGTTTATGAAAATCTGGTTGGGCTCTGTATGTTTCCCAACTAAACAATGCTGTGGTCAGAGTGCATTTGTGACTGAAGGGGCTCATTCATCAGATGATATCGGGGTTTCTTTTTTAATTCACCAGACACGGAACCTGGGGAGAACATGGGAACTTCATGGTGAGGGGTGTACACAAACATAATCTTTTCACGAAAGACTGCTTCAGAACCCAACCGCACCTGGGAGGTAGAATTAGGATCTTCCTTCCTGCACCAAATAAACACGATCATTTATTGAGGGTTCATACAGGTCGTGCGAAATGCACTAAGGCTGCATTACAACGTGCTAGTTGTGTAGCATGTGGAGATGAGTGAAACCCATCCCTCCACCGTAAATGTTCACATCCACGTCACTCATGAGCCAGCGTTTGAGTAGTGCAATGGACCAGACCGCTTCACGGGATGTAGACGGCCGCCGGTTCAGGCAGACGGACAGTGCAGGAATAGGCACTGCTGCTCAACGTGACATCTTTTTACATATGCACTGCATTTCATTAGTGTTGGTGTAGTCCGTCTTCTCTCTCAAGACGGAGTTAGTCAGGTTCTTAAGGAAAGCCATCCATTATTTCCCAGCAGAGGCGGATCACTCTTTGACTGCCGTTGTTTGACATTTACCGTATGCATTTCATTATTGGAACTGACCTGAAAATTAACGGTTGCCGAGGAGCCCGGCACATTTGCGCGCGAGCATCGACCCCTCCCCATGTCTCCCCGTGACCTTTCGGCTCTGCATTATTTAACACACACAAATACCACCCGCATACACACCCAACATCTCTGGGAAATGGCATTGACAGAGACGTATGACTGGTGGGGGATAATGTGCATAATTGAGGGGGTTTGGAAACGAGTTATTTCCTTGGTAGCTGCACCTCTCTCTCTCACCTCTATTGTTGAGGGAATAAGAGACCTCTGTTGGGACCCGGCCGTTAATTATTATGCTAGCGTTTGAGATATCATCGTGGCTATTCAAGCTGAAACAATCCTGGGTGAATTCACCTTGATTAATTACATGAAGCGACGGAGGGACGATCCGTTTCTTCGCCATCCTCTTTATCCTCCTGTGTCTCGCTGAACGTTTTTTCTTCTTCTTTCGGGTAAAAGCTCAGGAATGAATAAATAAATGAAGGTCCATGCGGGTCTCAAGGTGCACTGGGGGGAGGTTGACTCAAGGTCGCCCACTTCAACTGAGAGAGTTTCAGCGGAGCTGCTCCCTCACTCTGGTCCACGGTTTGTCCATTATGCTATGCACAAGCAAACTATGGGAGACTATAAAATCCTGCCGTGATGAAATACCTGGCCCAGTCACAGCCCCTATCACTCCCTTGATGAAATCCACTGTGTCATAAAAAGTATGTTATTTGATCTGGCCGATCATGAATGTTGATGCCACCTTAGGAGAGAGATTATGTCGTCTGACACTGCTATTTCCAGGTCATAAACACGTTCAAATAAAGTATTACACTCAAAACATGTCACTCATAAGCTGAAGGGCACTCTTCATGGCCAAATAGAGTCCAGGCAGTGTGTAGGTCCTCACACATCTAGAAGCAACTAGTTAGTAATGAGTTTTGAAACGATACCCTGCCGAAAAAAGGAACACCAAGTCTTGGATATAAATCGGTCCAGTTTGGAAGCAAAAGCACCTGTTTTGATGCTAATAAAAGTGACAGGAGGCAACAGCAACACAACCCTAAAAAAGAGCATGGAGGAGATACCAGGAGACAGCTGTTAGACGAGGAGAGCCGGACAGGGCCGGAGAAGGGCATCAACCCAGCAGCAGGAACGGTATCTGCACTTTGTGTGAGGAGGAACAGGAGGAGCACTGCCAGAGCCCTACAAAATGTCCAGAAACAGGCTACATGAGGGTGGCTTGAGGGGCCAGACATCCTCTAGTGGGACCTGTGCTCACAGCCCAGCACCCTTCATCGGGACTTCGTTATCCTCACATGATGAGAGCAGGTTCACATGACAGACGTGAAAGAGTCTGTAGACCTGAATCCAATTGAGAACCTCTAGTACATGTATTGGTGCATCCAACACCACAAGTAGCGCCACAGACTGTCCAGGAGCTCACTGATGCCCTGATCCAGGTCTTGGAGGAGATCCCCCAGGACACCATCCGACGTCTCATCAGGACATGCCCAGAGGTTGTCAAGAGTGCATACAGGCATGTGGGGGCAATACACACTACTGAGTCACATTATGATTCGTCATGATGAAAATCACACAAGTTGGAATGGCCTGGGTTTTCAATTGTTTACTGGGATTTTTGGTGTGAGTTGTAAATCCAACCCTGAATCAGTTGACGATTTTGGTTTCCATTGTCCGTTGTAACATAGTTTTTTTCTCAACGAATTATGCAATGTTCAGTAAGGATTTGGATCTTTAATATTTCTAGTCCATCGACACCCCATCTGTGATGTTAGTGTTCCCTTAATTTGTCATTTGCGTGCAGTTAATCTCACACACTGTTAAAAACAATGGCCTATACGAGGAAGTGTTGCACACCAAGGTCCTTTTGTTTGCTTATGTTTTCATGTACTTAATACAAATCTAAAATCCAATGTGTTTTTATCACATTCCCTTTTAACCTGTGGTGTTCTGAGTCTCCTGCGTTAGATTGCAAAGGTGCCCAACCTGGCAGTAGAAACCTACACTCTAGTCAACTGCTCACGGATACAGTTCTGGAAGGGTAGGCAACAATGAGATTACGGTTAAGAGTGAGATTAGTTATCGATCATCATGTCACTAAAATAAGACCCTCAATATTTATTGGAAAGGAAAGCTCATCACCCTGCACCATCATCGCCGTGTGAAGTAAATCACAACTTATTTTATCTGTAGCATAATAAACTGCAATCTGTAGTGGGAGGACCACATATCATAATAGCTGTTAAGGTCTAAATTTAACCATGGTTATGGAACCATGTTTCATTTCACATTTAGGACCATCTAGAATGCCCTATGTTGGTATTTTTCCAGACTGTTCTGGTTATACAAACACCTGAACATGACAGAATATAAAAAGAAAAAACTGTCACTGGGTAAGAACTGTTGTCAATATTTGGTTTTGTATGCATCAACCTGCCAGAAAACATGGCCTCTTCTAATCGCCTGCCCCTTTGATGGATATCTGAAAACTGTCACCAGTGGACCAAAAAAACAATTTAATAATTAACAAGAGTTTACAAGAACACCAAAGAAAATAAATTATGGTGTGTGAAGGAGGACAATGAGTGGACATTAACAATCAGGTCTGCTGGTGACTAACGAGCTAGCCCCACAATGTTTTAATTAGCAGCCTACTGGACAGCGGAGTGATTAATGGACACAATTTTATTCAAGCTTTGCACTGAATTAATAACAAATTGACATTTACTGAAAATTACTTAACACCACTGGAATTAAAACGGTTCTACACTTATTGTGCAAAAGACCAAGAATCACGACGAATAAATCTGTCCAACATCCAAATCCTGTTTACAGAAACCTAATTTGATTTTGAAGAGCTGTCCCTTCGAGCTATGTGACAATGATCACACACACCTCATATTCAGAAAACGGACAGCATCTACTCTGTCTTCTTAGTATCTTAACAAAATATCTATATATAAATGTTTCTATGTAAATATAGCAGTGCATGGCTGAATTCAATTGAACCCTTGGTACGGTCATTTAAATCTAGGCACGGAAACCGTGGATGAATCAGATTTGTCCCATTCATCAGAGCCCCAGCTAGTCTCTTGACATCAAGCCCCTGATGTGTCTTGGCGGAGGTGTCGTGCGGACTGTGCTCCTCTACCCTGAAGCGTGTCGGCCACCTGGTGCTCCTGCCACCGTGGTGCTACACATCTCCAAGACGGTAGCCTGAGGTGCCGGCAGCCTTGTCTCCACACCCTGGTCTCCGCGTTTCGGTTCTCAAGCCCTTTCGGGATGCAGAACCTTGCCGAACGCTGATCAATACTACGACAGCTCAATGGATCACAAGAGGAACCCGTGTCTGTGGATTTCTGTGAGTGCTGTTTCAAGCCGTAAGTCAAAGCCCCTCCACGATTAGGCCTCCACCTGGCACGTCCTGTCCTCCTCATCTTTCTCTTCCCATCCTCCTCAACGCCTCCTCTCTCTAATCTCTCTTTTCATTTGAACAGTCCTCCGCTCCTCCTTGACAGCCACCTCCCCTTCTCAGCCTCCTTCAGGTACTCCTGTCAACTGGCGATGTTTTCGCTCCACCTAGTAAGTGGCGTTTACAATTTGTTTTGTGCAACTCATTGTATAGCTAGAAAACATGCTTTGCATTACAGCTATATTAAGAAACAGTTTAGATGCAGAAAAGTTGTTTTTGTTGTAACACTGTTTAGTTCATGTATATTGTACTTTCTAACACGCAAAAATGTAGGGCACAAGTTTGGATTTTAGCTATGATAAAGGGTTGAAACATTTGTTCTTATATAAGTGGCATTATTCTACTGAAACACCCCAATTATGCAACGGGGGCATGGGACTGTGACTTCCAGCTATGTCTAAGATCACAGGTATGGATATGCTAGAACATGGGACTGTGACTTCCAGCTATGTCTAAGATCACAGGTATGGATATGCTAGAATTCAAATATATCATTAAGAAACTCATGATGTGACCTGTTTTTGACTAACAAATCTATTTCTTGATTATGAATTTGTTTTTTCTTTGAACAAATTGACCTAATTTAAAGGTTAGATTCTCTCATACATTCAGTAAGATTAGGTTTAATCTAAAATCTTTTCATAGCCAATTCACTCATCTTTACAAAGAGGGCCGAAAAAGTCTTCAGGCCACTACAGTTTGAAGTGACATAGAGAACAATTTGTGAAACAAATGTGTAAAACCAAAATGTCTCTGGCGTCAGTAGTGCGGATGGCAGTGGCAGGTAAGGCAATGTCTTGGAGGAATCTAGGCAACGCGGAGTAGGGAGGCAGAGTGTCATTTCATTTGGAAGACACTTTAAGTGAAGCATGGACTTAGAGGATGCAATCTCCATTCGTTGGACAACTCTGGATGCTAGCAGGCAGATCAGATAGACTCTTCATCTGTGAATTCGAGCACAACCATACATGTATATCCCTTTACGATACACAGTGGCACGTTCAAAACTGTGTTATCGTCCCCCACTTTAAAAGTGGACTTGTCTGCATGTTGGAGATTATGACGATTTTCCAGAATAATTGTATTTTATTCTGAAGGATGGGTGTGTGTTGAGTCAGTATACATGCAATTTACTAACCAGATTTGAATTAATATGTTGAATACAATCCATATCTTTTCAGGATCTATTTTCCAAATTGAACATCAAGATGTTTTACCTAGGATCAAACTTAAAATTATTTTACCCATGACAACGTCTTTAAACATTATCATTTCATTCTGTTTTGGAATAAGGTAAAAAACTCAATATTAAATCCTTACAGATTATGATTTGTTCAGGACTAGTATATATTTAACTACCCATAGTAGAACTTACTGAAATTCTTTAGTTTGAGTGACTGCTGCGTGTATATAGCGTTGTGTAGTCAGCATGAATAGACACCGGCTTTATTTATTGCAGCATCCAAACTTTTCTTATTATAAATTATTTCAACCATCTGTCATTTGCTTCAGTGCAGTACTTGTTACGAGCTATTTTCTACAGGCATTGAGCAATTATATTGTATTTGGTTAAATATTTGTTTCATCTGTTTGCTAAGAGTCAGCCGTAGACTGATTGGTTGGCTGTAAGAATGCTTTCCAGGTCTATGGAAAAACGTTGGAGAGTTTTGGAGAGTTGAGTTGACATGACGATGTTCGCTAACATGCTCAGTTTTAAATATTAAATAGTTACAGATCGTTGATGGACAGCTTCCTTTACTGTTTATGTATAACTGTACAACATTCAAAAGGATAGTGCCTTATTTCCACATTCATCTTTTATCAACATGAATACAAACTTTTGTTTCACCGTCTTTAACAGTCCTGACGTTTTGTTACCTAAAAGATGCTAGGTAATGATTTGTAAATATATCCTAATTACCTGGGTGCACCTCCTTAAAGTTTCATTATCTGAGGCTCAGCCTTTGGTATTGTTCCAATGTACAATTATTGTGGTCACAACAGCCGATAGGGAGTTTGCAGAACGTCAGTATTTACATGAGATATGACAGAAATTGTGTCCCTAGAGGAGCTCCTGAAGGTTATTATGAAGGATGTCAACCGAATTGCCAGTAACACAAGGCCAGTCCTGAAAGCAAGTTGGTAACAGTCTTTACATTTTATGCAACATCTTATTTGGAAGTGTTTTTAACAGAATGCTAAGATAGCTAAGCCAGCAAATATAATAGCCTGAACTTTCTGTGATTAATAATACTATTGTAAAATTGTGCGAGGATAGCCAATCTCTCCAAGCACATCGATTAGTAATGTAAATACACAAGTGATTTCTACACCAAGGCCTGGAAATGAGACCCTAAAACTCAAACCCAGTGGGGCACCCAGAGAAGGAATTAGGTAAGTAGCCAGACATGGAAATTGATTTAATTATTATTGTTTCCTATCACTACGCTTAATGACTCTTGGCACACAGATTATTTATTTTCAGATATGCTTTGTATTAGGAGACCACACTCCAAGACCGGTTTTCTCTTGCTGTGGCTGAAGAATGTATATATGCATGACTCCTCAACAGCTACACTACACAGAGACTTGGCATCTCTGGTGAATTTCACATTTGGGATATTCCAAACTATAGGAGTTATTTGATATCAGCACCCACCATCTGTATTGATTATACATGCCCACCAAAGATGTCCCACCATTCCCAACACTACCACTACATGGATACAATGTGAAGGTCTTATCATGTGCAATGAAAGTAAAACAATCCACATGTTTCTTTACGACTGTCCCAAAAGATCTAAAAAGACAAAAGATGCCAATGACCAGATATAAAACCCTAACCCAAAAAGGGTAACAGCCAATATACTCCAAACACCTATTTACTCACAGAACTACTTGGCAGACAAGAAGCACACAGTATATCAGTTACCACTGTTTTATTTGAGGTACACTCATCAACTACAACTCCCAACATGTGTATGTCAATCTTTCGACAGCTTGCCTTTCCACAAAATACACGTACTGGCTGACAACCACTGTTAAAAAAGCAGATTGAAATAAAAAAAACACATTAAAACAACTGCAGCTTAGTTTTTCTGTTTGCAATCTCAAACGTGCACATTCACGCATGCAAACATAACTTTCAACTTCTTGCGCTTCCAATATTTTTTATGAAGCACGAGATAGACTTAAACTAAATCACAAAGCATGACGCAAGACAATTATTTATATCTTCAGTTACTTTTGTCTTGTCAATTATTTTGTTATCTTCGATTGCCTAAAAAAAAACCTGGGGATGTAAATTCCAAAACATGACGAAGAATGCCGTTATGTGTTAGGCCGGCACGGAAGAGGTGTATGCTGGGAAAATGGCAATGTTGTACAACAGTGATGCAGCCACGCATCGCCCGAGGGAAGTGAGATGTATGGAGCAATAACAAATTAGACACTGAAATAAGACGACTCAATAATGCTGCAGACAAATTGCGGGAGCTGGGCCCTGCTCATTAATTCCAGCGCTGCATTGATCATATCCTCCATTTATTCCAATAAGTGGCAATGAAATGGAGGAAGCAGCAGAAGCTTGGTATTGGCTTTTCCCTCTCTCCTGACCCTGGGTTCTTCTTAATGAATATCCCCACTAAGTAGTGCCCTGTCATTTCCTACCATACAAATACATTGCTTTTCTTCTATGACGGATTTGTGTACAAGACATTCATGCATATTTTCCACATTGTCACACCAGCTTACTTTGCTTTGATAAAAGTTAAAAGATACAGCTGAACAACTGAATTTGCAGGGAATAATCTTAAAAATTAAAACAATTAAATAACGTGTGTGATTTGAGGTGAATGTATACAAATATAAACACAGACATACATTTACAACCTTGAGACAATAAGCTTGTAAGCTTAATTGTATAATATTGCTAAATTGAACTTCCTTCAATCAATTCCTTATCTCCAAAGTAAATTCTAAAAAGAGGAATGGAATGACGGGATACCTGACAGATTGATAAAGCCCAATAATTTGTAACATTTGTTTTGGAGTAGAAAGCAATGAGGTAGAAACCTACACAAACCATAAATACAACATGGAAATTCCAGGCCCAGGCTATAATGAAGCACTATGCCTGAACGAGCATCGAAGCGCGGATTGTATAGCCAAGTCAAGTTACAGTCAGTCGGAGCGGCTATCGAATCAAAACCCTGTGCCATCCCCTGCCTCTTACCCAAGGAGATGCAGCCACTCGAAAGACGGATGGAGGAAAAAAAGAACTAGAATGGGGAGATGGAATTGAGCGCAACTGGGAGATTGGGCTTTCAGGTAGGAAAGTTCATTTTCTTCTCCAGATCCCTGCCATTTAACAACACGACATTGCACGTAAAGCATCCCCCATCACTAAGTAACGGAAACTGAGTCCTGCCAATGTCTTACACAAAAAAACACTGAATGGTCTTGACAGAAGAATAGACAATAAGGTTGATTTGTGTATAATTGGTACAGGAGATATCAGTGAGGCTGTGGCTGGCCTGGTACGCTTCTGCGCGAACCTGGGATCTCTTGTCATAGACAGAGGGTTGAACATTTTGCCAGTTAATTGGTCGCTGATAACAACTGAGGTAGACAAGGAATGAATGAGAGAGAGAGTTTGAAGAGAGCCAGAGAAGACAAAGGGGCAGATTGGTACCAGAGGAAAACAACCCTGCGGGAAAATGGCAGGATTTCTCTTCACCTATAATATTGAGATGTTACCTCATATTCTTCTAGACAGGTTCTACTCTTTAAAATCCTTGGTAACACTACAGACAGTGTTAAGAGGAATTCCAAGGCTGCAGAAGATGGATATAAGAATGTCTGAGAATGTTCGAGGATTATGGTGTTTCTGATGTTTTAAGTTATTTGGTCCTCTAATTTAAATATTTAGAAAATTCCAATTTGCCAGTTATTTTGTCCCCAAAGATTCTTCACCAAACTTGTTTGTGTTGGCAATAAAGTATTCCTTAGTCGTGTCAACGAGGTGCTAAATGTTTATGTGCAAGTTGTACAACAATAAGAACACTTTAAATTTATGTTTTGTATTCGGTGCGAGACCCGGCATCTTGCATGTGGATATAACTTTGTTTTGGTTGCATGTGTAGAATGTGCTGGCACCTACATCCACCCGTGGCCTCATTCACATTGCATTGAAAGGTCAAATTCCTGCAAAGATGCTGAGGAATCCTACTACGGTGCATCACTCAAACGTTCCTCACTCGTGCTGATGTTAATTCGTGTCACAATAGCATTTGTTTTTTCCGTTTACAATGTTCTGTTTTCATGAACAAAACCCTAACCCTAACCCAAACCCTAACCCTAACCCTAACCCGAAGCAGGTGGTCATATTTCCATTGCATTGTTTGCTGATTCATGTTGATTAAGGCAGAATGCAGGTGTGAACACGCCCACCAACCTACCCTAACCTTGTGCCGTTAGGATCGGTTTCCTCTTCATGGGTGGGGGATTGGAACTGCATGCTTTGCTCAATGCCTATGAGGATAGCAATTAGTGATACTATGAGGTTGATCAGTTTTTGTGGTATCATATACACGATCAGTGGAGCAGAATCTGACGCCAAAACCTGCATACATTTATTGTTGTCCATGTTCCTAATAAACGGTTAATCTGAAACCCGGCTTTCTCTGTCTGCACGTCAACATTGTTGTTTGAAAAAGTTTTAATGCAAATTTTTTGGCATTGATATTCGGACGGAAAAAGGTAAACTAAGACCATCCGTGTCCTGAAAATGTGTAGAGACACTCACATTGTCCGTAAAAATCACCTCCCTGCACAGTGTTATTTATTTTTCGGAAATCCAATCTATAACCTAACCAAGTTGAGTTTTCTGCTTCAGTGGAGTGCACAGGCCCGGTGACTCACCTGCACTGAAATTAAAGCTAAGCAAACTCCATCAATCAGCTGACATTACTTGGGGGAATCTGGCAAAACCATGTTTGGAGTCCAGGGTGGCAGGCAGCATGATTGTGGCAGCAAGCAAAGACAATCTCCCATGGAGGCCGCGGAGGCTCTAGGTGGTGCCGTTTCTCCAGGATACACACACAGGCACGGCCTTTCATATGCCCTCCCTTCTACGCACACGCGCGTCTTATATGTCATTTGCATGCATTCTTTCTGTGCGTTTGATTCTCTAATGTCCCCAAGGGCGTGGCTGTCTCCATGTTGACAGGTGTGGCCTCTGCATTGAGGGGAGCTGCCGCATCAGCCTTGATCCGAGTTCAGCTGTTAGAGCGACGCTCATCTCGGCTTAAATGTTCCCCAACACGCTCCCCGGGTCGCCCCGCTGAGAGGTGTCATGAGTCGACCCTCTCTTCCTGTTTCTGAGCATGTCAGATGTTTGAGTAGACTTTGCCTGCCGATGGGGTTTTCGCCCCCAGCAGGGGACAAGGAAGACCGTCCCCCATTCAAGTCTATGGCAGGAGGGTGTGGAACATCTTTATTTCGATGGGCAAGAACTGAGGCATAGGCAGGGAATGGAGATGCCACAATGAGTTGCACCTGGGAGTTTGGTGAACACGGACTCTTCTGTTGTATTGCGAAGGAAAATGGGTTTTAGTAACACCTTAACCATTATTTGTAGTTCATGTTTTCCTATGCAACAGATTCACATAAAATAATTTCTGTATTGTATTTCTACTGGCCACTCACTTGGTCTCATGATACTGTAGCAATATCAAACATAGCGAATGTGATGTATGTTTGCACCATGAATATAGTGGTTTATGTCAGTGTTTGGAGGAAGCGGCATTGGTTGACTTGTAACAGTAGCTTTGACAGCTGGCCACAATGATCCATGAGCATCGGGCTCTGTGACTCAGCAAGGAGACGCCGTTTTGTGAAGGAGCAGAGTAGTTCTTGACATGGATGCGGATGCAGAGACGTGTATTTCACTCTACCCCTTTTGTCAGCTAGCACTCCAAATAAATTAGTGTCAAGGATAAATGTCCCTTCAGGAACCCCATCACCCACTCTGACTGTATGTCGCCTATTCTCGGAGCGCTCACATCGTTGTTTTACATTTGTATTGGAGGAAAACCGTCTACACTGACTAAGACATTAGAAGGGATTCCATCTTTATTGTTGTAGTCCATTGTAGTGGCTGTGGATTAAGACTAAATCCAGATAGTCCAGCTGTTGTGTCCAATGGGAGGTTTGTGATGCAGAGAGCAGAACCTGGAAAATAAAGTAGCCAAACTCCTTTTGAGTGAGATCCTATTGGGCAAAATGTCCACATCGTGACCTGTTTTTTGTGAACTGTGTGATTATTATATTGTAATCTGCCTTGGTACACATTCTTAACAACATTTATTAGAAGCTAGTGTAAATACCAAACAGAACATTCACTTGAACGCACTCTTGACTCGATTCCAAAGTACAATGTGTTGGTCTGAAGTGAATTATAAAAAAACAAATGTAAAAAGTAAGATTAAATATTACAACTTGGATTAGGCAGCCAAGTTACTGTCACCAAGTAACCAACAACACCAGGGCCAGCCGACACGCAAGCTCGTTATACTTGGTGGAGAGGTTGGCGATTCACCACCGGTCCCACTAGCACCACCCACACCACCCGCACCACCCACACCACCCGCACCACCCACACCACCCGAACCACCCGCACCACCCACACCACCCGAACCACCCGCACCACCCACACCACCCACACCACCCACACCACCCGAACCATCTGCACCACCCACCCCACCCGAACCATCCGCATCCCCCAAACCTCCCACACCACCCACACCACCCGCACCACTCAAACCAGAGGCACAAGGAGGCGAGTTGGCGGAAAGAGGGACTGAGAGATAGATGTTGGAAGAAAGAGATGGAAAGACGATGACAAAGACGGAGAGCGTAGGAGAGAGAATCAATGGCAGGGACCTGATAGATGCTGCCTGCAGGGGTAATTATTGGTCATTGTGTCTTTGGCATGGGATAGCAGAAAAAGTGACACATAATTAGGAGCTGGTGATTTAAAGTGGGAAAAAACCTGGGCTACAGGCAACACAGTCAATGGACAGAATAAATAAGTCAATAAAATAAACAAAGAGGCCGTGCCTGGAGTGTATATTCAGCACTGCCATGCTCAGTGTGCACTCACTAGAGGCTCACCATATGTAGGTGGGCACATGTGGTTATGAAGAGCGATGTTACGATTGATCATAATAAGGGTAATAGCGCTCAATATGGCATAGGGTGTATCAATGTGGCATAGGGTGTATCAATGTATCAATGTGGCATAGGGTGTATCAATGTGGCATAGGGTGTATCAATGTGGCATAGGGTGTATCAATGTGGCATAGGGTGTATCAATGTGGCATAGGGTGTATCAGTGTGGCATAGGGTGTATCAGTGTGGCATAGGGTGTATCAATGTGGCATAGGGTGTATCAATGTGGTATAGGGTGTATCAATGTGGCATAGGGTGTATCAGTGTGGCATAGGGTGTATCAATGTGGCATAGGGTGTATCAATGTGGCATAGAGTGTATCAATGGTCACACATTTAAAGGTGCTGTTTCCTTAGATTTGGCACCCATAATGTTGATTTTCCTCAAACACATAAATACTCAAATTGGGTGAAAGACCTTATAAAAAGGGTCCTGTTCAGGTTGATTGGCTTAAAATGGTCATCAGTATCTTGCTTGGTGGGGAACAACTGTACAAAATAACCAATAGGACAGCCAAAGAAATTGGCTGAATATGAACCGTGCATCAGTTCTCATTGTTGGGGTTTCAGTCTGGGTACCTGTAAAAAGCATGTTGTGAAAATAGCTAAAGTAAGAAAAGCTTTATAAGATAAATTTGACCAAGAAACATTATTGGTTTTGGCCTACACAATTCGAAATGTCAATATGATATTGGGCCGGTTTTGAAGGCACAGATCAAGCCAAAAGACTTCAGCTCAACAGAGATTCTCTAGACATTTCTTACAAAACTATTCCATAGAGTTAAAATAAGCAACTGATATTAATTGAAATTACGTTTTAAATTTCTTTAGGCCTCTTTTTGTTTAAATATTATATTGTTGGTTTCCTAGATTCTTATCTAGATCTAGCTTCTTACTTATTTAGTCCAGTTTAAATAAACACATCCTGTGTTTGTATAATTTCTCCATAAAGGGAAATTGTGTGGAGAGGCGTTGTTAACAACAGACCAATAGACAGGTGCCTGAAAGGGTTTAGATAAAGATTTGTGTTTAGTTTGAAAAACCTATATAGATGGCCAGTCACAGCTCTAGTGGGAGATGGTATTACATGTTAATCAGCTTTCGACCTCAGGAGAGATTTGAGGCAAATAGAGAGAAAAAAAACCATCTAGTTGAAAACAACAGCTAGTCATTCATGGTTAAACGAAATGTGAAATCTGAGAGGGAGGTACTTACACCCCTACACACACACACACAGACAATGGCTTTATGCGTACATGTGTGTACTGTACTATATGTATGTATTTCCATAAATAGGAATGGAAACAGAAGAAATTATAATGAAGGAGTGGAATTCAGAAAATTTGCAGGGCCGTGGAAACTTCCCAGTGTGGATTCTTAACAGATGCTGCGATTCCTATTTCGAAATTAATAACATTTAGCAACATGTCTCAGTCACTCAAGGCCTTAAACGTAACTTACTGCATATCTCCAGATGGGCATAGGAGTGAATGATTATAGAGATGACCAATAAGAATGAATGTCCGTTTTATCTTTCTAACAAAACAAATAATAAACACTTCCAACAGCTTGCTTTTAGGTACCCCTTTCTAAAGAGCACTTTCTACAAACAATAAAGTTCAAAAGGATGTGAACAAGACTTAAAAACGATGTGACAATAGTATTTGTTTTAATAACCTTGGAATACTTGACCTTCAGTGCATGCACATATTGTGGAGCTTCTTTAAAATTCAAGGACTTCATTACTAAATTCACAGAATCCCCACTTTCACATCGCAAAGACCAATCCGAGGGGACATTTGCGACACATTCTCTCCGAATGTTTCACCTGTGTACTCCAATCATTGTACTTGCTTTATTGCTACCATATAAAATAATTAGCAATGCCATTACATGACTTGACTCTACATAGAAAGCTTTTAGAAAAATATATATTTTGGGGGGGATTTACTGATGAGGATCTGGCGATGCTTTACGATGTTTACGTGTTCACTTGAGTGTCAACACCTGGGCCAACGTTAGTCACAGCTTTGTTCCACAGTGTTTGAAATGGGATTGGCCATCATCGTCGCCCTCAGCTCTGTCCTCCCACCAGCAGAAGAAATGCCCTTCGCACAAACTTCAAAGATAATTAAACACATAATGGATATCACTGTCAGTCTGTGACTTGTTTGCTGATTTGTCAGGCAAGGAACATTTTGTATAGAGACCCTATTAAATGTAAATAAATCATCTAGTGACTAATTAATTTATCCACCATAGAGAATGCTGTGCATCTGTCTGTTTGTGTATCTGTCTATCTGTGTGTGTGTGTGTGTGTGTATGTGTTTGTGATCCAGGTCAATGTGGGGAAACAAAGATAGCAAAACCTAATTGTTCCCCACAAGGGGTTTTGCTGCTGCTTCTCAATAGAAAATTATATTTCCGGCAGGTGGTTTAGGTTTATAGTAACATTATTAGGCGTAGCTACATGGATTTAGGTTATAAGTCCCAGCAAGCATAGAAAGCATGTGAGTTTATGCATTTGTGAAGGAATTAGATCAATTTTATGAATCCATACTCGCAGTAGAGTTTCTGTAGGAGAGCCGAAAGCTAAGGCTATTCCACTTGATCAAAAAACCTTTTACGTATCATATTGGTACATCTGCTATTGAACAACAAGTTATTCAAAGCAGTTCAAACAAAGCAGTAGTATGTAGTCTACATATTTATAGTCAAATAACTACAGTATAGGCATATTTTATATACATGTATGCCAATATACATAAACACACACATATCCACAAGGAACAAAGGAGATGAGACAACCAAGAAATTCAGGTAGGTATTAATTGGCTCATACCAGATCGGGAGTTGGACAAAACAAGGAAATGCATTCTGCATTAGCAACATCAATAAAGGGAGAGACAAAGTAAAGGGGCAGTGTCCGCCACCCATACCCAAACCTCACGTGTCCATCTCATCTAGTCACAGTATTTCTGATACAATTTCTTGATACATTTCTGATCAAGTCGTTACCAGATGGTCCCTTTTAGAATGCATGAAAAGTAATCAATTTCAGTTTGACACTGACTATGTGCTGACTAACTCTGACCAAAGGACAATAGACCGGAAGTGATGTCCATTACTGATGGGCCTCACACCTCCATACATACTGTCCATGCCCCCGGATGGGTGTTGTCCATTTTACTGTCATTAGTTTTGTGAGTAGACAATGGGTTGGAGCATGCCATGTGGGGCTCTTTGTGGAATAGACCTTTCTTATTGGACGATAATAGACTGTGTACTGGCTGGCTATGACCATTGACCGCCTTCTGTGTCCAGGCATAGAAGACTGCGTTAACTTTGTAATCATTGGAGAACATGTACGAACTATGGAATGTCAGCATCTGGGACTGATGCAAATAAAGAAAGAAATCTCTCCTGACTTGAACCTAGAGAGGAACGAGGCTTGGAGGAATGACTAATCCTCATCTGGCTGTGCTGGGTGGACATTTCAAGAGTACAAATGGTAATGATTAATAAATCCATGTGGACTGTGCCCAGAGTCTAGAAGCATGGCCAGATGGACCAGTACAGGGACAAACCGAGGGGGGGTGTCAGCAGAGTGGCAGCTGGAATCGTCAGTTATCGTCCAGTCTGGTTTCTATGGGCTGTAATCAGACAGGGCGGCAACACAAGGACAACACCACCAAAAACTACAAGCAAAAAAAGAATGAAAATTAATGTGCTATTAACACTTTTTTTTATTCAAGTTAGCCCATAAACTGCACACGGTTCTCCATGGCCATTCTGCATATATCAAATTATTTAATTTTAGCTGAGCTATGTTTCCATCTATTATTCATAGGTCAATAGTGATTGTGATTGCACATTTTTTACTATTGCTGGGCCAACCATACAATACAGTGTGCATCCGTAAAGTATTCACAACGCTTCTCTTTTTTCACAATTTGTTATGTTACAGCCGTATTCTAAAATAGATTACATTCATGATTTTCACAAAACATTTTGGGGGGGAATTTCTGCAATAAATCTATTAAAAATTTAAAATCTAATGTACATAAGTATTCACAGCATTAGCCACAATTTAGCTCAGGTGCATCCTGTTTCTACTGATCACTCTTGAGACATTTCTACAACTTGATTGGAGTCTGTGGTAAATTCAGTTGATTAGACATGATTTGGAAAGGCCCCACAGTGCAAGGAAGTCCGATGATTTGTTTGTAAACCTCAGAGACAGAATGGTATCATGGCACAGATCTGGGGAAGAGTACAAAAAATATGCAGCAACATTGAAGGTCCCAATGAGCACAGTGGCCTCCATCATCCGTAAATGGAAGAAGTTTGGAACCACCAGGACTCTTCCTAGAGATGGCCACCCTGCCAAACTGAGCGATTGGGGGACAAATCACTCTGACAGAGCTCCAGCGTTGCTCTGTAAAGAGAGGAGAACCTTCCGGAAGGACAACCTTCTCTGCAGCACTCCACCAATCAGGCCTGACAGAAGCCACTCCCTTAGTAAAAGGCAGCCCATCTGGTGTTTGCCAAAAGGCACCTTAAGGAGTCTCAGACAATGAGAAACACAATTCTTTGGTCTGATGAAACAAAGATTGAACAATTTGACCTGAATGCCAACTGTCATGTTTGGAGGAAACTAGGCTCCGCTCATCACCTGGCCAATACCATCCCTACAATGAAGCATGGTGGTGGCAGCATCATGCTATGGGGATGTTTTTCAGCGGCAGGAACTGGGAGAATAGTCAGGATTGAGGTAACAATGAATGCAGAAATGTACAGAGACATCCTTGATGGAAACATGCTACAGAGTGCTATGGACTTCAGACTGGGGGTAAAAGTTAATCTTCCAACAGAACAATGACCCTAAGCACACAGCCAAGATAAAAAAGGAGAAGCTTCGGGACAACTCTGTGAATGTCATTTAGTGGCCCAGCCAAAGCCCAGATTTGAACCCAATTGCACATCTATCGAGAAATCTAAAAATGGCTGTGCACCAACGCTCCCCATCTAACCTGAAAGAGCTTGAGAGGTCCTGCAAATAAGAATCGGAGAAACTGCCCAAAAATAGGTGCGCCAAGCTTCCAGCATCATATTCAAAAATACTGTAATTGCTGCCAAATTTGCTTCAACAAAGTATAAAGGCTGTGAATATTTATGTACATGTTTATATTTTTGTTCAACATTTTTGCAAGTCTATTAAAAATATTAAAAAAACTTTTTTCACTTGTCATTAAGGGGTGTTGTATGCAGAATGCTGAGGAAAAAAAATTATTTAATCCATTCTGGACTAAAACTGTAACATAACAAAATGCTGTGAATTCTTTCCAGATGCATTGTAGATATTTCAGTCATTCCAATAATGCTAGTTAGCATCCGCTTTAAACAGTAAAAGGTTTCTTTGGCTCACTTTTGCAACAGAAACATTTTAATGGCCTTTAGCTTTCAAGTCGGCACTTTAAATTACAAAAAAATATTGTTGAAAAGGAAAAGGGAATTGAGATTTAAACCAATCCCTCCGAAACGGATAGCCTTGGGAGCAATTAGACTGTTGCTGTGGACACTAAAATAACAATATGTAAGTATAAAAAAACACTTGCGATACATGTTTCAACCCTGAACAAGATCACATTGTTATAAAGACTGCTGAAGAGTATTTTCAGAGCAGTAAAAAAAGACTAAGCTCTAAATGTAATAGAAATCCTGCCCATCTCCGACAGTACAGATCTAGAGTTTGTACTGTATTCCCTGTAAGACAATTCTATAATACTTATTCAGTAATAAAAAGGTTGTCTGCTAAGGAAGGTTTCACTTGGCTTTGAACAAAGATATTTGCTCTGCAACATAATTGGATAATTATCTGGCTTTACTTTTCTGGCCAGCACTTTGTCTTTATAAGAACTAATGTATTGGTGGAAAATACTCCCTCTCCTGAATACACTTTTTTCACCCAGAGTAGTACAAAAAGTATCCCAGAGTGGCACTCTGTCTTTAATTACATTTCACAGGCTTTTTTTATTTGGTCTGTTATTCCACAACATTTCTTAAGCACCTGCAAAGAAATCTCTAGGTTACAACCCAGTATCCCTATCAATACCAGGGACAATGTAGTACACTAAAGAGTTTCACAGACCATTCATCTGTGCTTCTTTGGCTGATCTTGGGCACCCTAGATGTATCTCCCTCTTGGATACATGGCTGCTTCCAATCCATTCCTCCATAATTCCAGCAAACTCCAGAGGCGTGTTTAGACTATGCACAGCCAAGCCCAGTGATGTGGACATAACCTGAAGTATGATGAGCTGTGTTGTATGAGGTGTGCCTCTCCTCTTTTTACATGCACAACACAACCCTTATTTAGATTCTACTCCCATAAAATACTTCCTCACACATTCCTCACACCTACTTTTTCTCACTTACACAATTGTTCTTTCATTTTAGCTCTCCTCTTCATTCCCCCTCATTTTAGCTCTCCTCTCTCCCATTCCCCCTCATTTTAGCTCTCCTCTCTCCTCTCTCCCATTCCCCCTCATTTTAGCTCTCCTCTCTCCCATTCCCCCTCATTTTAGCTCTCCTCTCTCCCATTCCCCCTCATTTTAGATCTCCTCTCTCCCATTCCCCCTTATTTTAGCACTCCTCTCTCCCATTCACCCTAATTTTTGCTCTCCCATTCACCCTCATTATAGCACTCCTCTCTCCCATTCCCCCTAATTTTAGCTCTCCTCTCTCCCATTCCCCCTTATTTTAGCACTCCTCTCTCCCATTCACCCTCATTTTTGCTCTCCTCTCTCCTCTCTCCCATTCACCCTCATTATAGCACTCCTCTCCCCCATTCACCCAACCATTTTAGCTGCCTTAACTCCTCCTTCTTCTCCTTTACTCGATCATTTCTCACTTTTCACAATCTCCACTCCCTCCCTTTCACTCCCCCTCTTTCTTTTCTCCCCTGCTGTGCATGGAGGAGCAGGGGCAAAGTAGCCCAAACGTGGCTGACTGATTACTGTAATTCACACACTTTAATTAGCTGTACAAACCATTAGCCACAATTACACTATTACGGAATGCTTTGTGGCAGGAGCCAGCCGATGAGATGTCTTTCTGCTGGAGGGGTTGAATGAGAGAGGGAAGAGGGTTAGGGGGATGTGAGGGGAAGAGCCTAGGCACCAAGAGAATGCATGAATTTCAAGTAGGGTTGAAAAGTAACTAGAAAAGTCATCAAGGAAACATGCAGGATTTTCTAATTTAGTAATAATCATTTATTTGTTAGTTTCTTTGACACACATTAGCCGATGCCATGATTCTACCTTTGAAGAATGAAGCAGGTTGCTGATATATTAACAGCATGTTGTGGGGAGGGAGGATGCTGTTGGTACACACTCTCCATCAAAGCCTATCCATCCCACCTGTTGAGAGATGCATCTCAGCAGGGTTGGCATTCCTCTAGCTCTCCGTTGGAATATCTGCCGGATAGCTCGCTCTATCAATTCATTATCTAAATCACACCCTTGATTACGCCATAGATAAATGAAGTATGCATCCTGGTTACTTGAATAGCCTGGATATAAACATTTGTGCGGATTGTTTTTTCATGCCAGGGTCCTCTGGGCTGAGTGCTATCCTTAGGACTGTTAGAATGTTTGAAAAGAAAACACCCAAAGTTTCCACAAAAGGGTTGGGTAGATGTGGCCCAGTGCCATCCGGGGCGGGTATGTGGCACGTTGCTTTTTATTCGGGTGGCGGAGGTGGGAGGGTACACCAGTTAATGAAGATACTCATCAAAGAGGTAGGGACTCTGCTGTCCTGGCTTCAAGGGGAATTTTGGCTTGGCTGAGCGAGAGCTGCCCATCAATAAGGGTTGGAAGGCAGTTCCCTTTGCTGCACCATCGTCTTGTAGCGGATGCAAGCTTCTACCGGAAGACAAAGGAGCTTGCGGAGGAGAGGGGCTACATGGGTGAATTTGGGCAAGTTAGACACAAGCATTTTTGATTGGTTGCAGGGGCTGGATGGCACAAGCCCAACCAACAGTGCATTGCAAGTGATAAGATGGGTCTCTCTCCCTCATCTTCCGGAAATGTCTTTGAATTTCTTAAAATCTTTGGTTTGGTAACCCTACCCCTACCAGACTCCTTTGCAATGTAAATATACAATTTTGAGCTGATAGACATTATTGAGCTATAATAGCTATACCTAATCAATATTATACTCAAAATTGATATATATTTTTACACTGCTCATATAAGTTAAGTAGTAATTATAGGAGAATCGGAATTCATTATTTATTTTAAGCATTTGAAATATTAATAATAGTGTAGATAAAGAAATGATTACCACATAACCCAATGTCTGAAGGCTAGCTAATGTTGCAGTGTTATGTTATACTACAACCTTTGCTTCGTAACTTCGCAATACTTTTTACAGTAAAAAATATAAATAATTTATATCAACTACTTACTGCAGAAAGAAGAAAAACATGACAAATCGTTCAAAATCGTTTAGATCTGAACAATGTAAATTGCTATAAAACAACATGGAATATCCAAGACTTGTTTCAAACGTTATCATGTGATGATACTGTTAGAATCACTGCATCATTTGTTTCAGACGGACGTTGAAGTGCTACTCCAAAAGACCTTTGGAACCATGCATGATTCTATGCATGTATTGAACATATCAAGCACTGTGTATTGATCAGAATCATTATTATTATTTACACTACTGTCTCCCTTTTCTTTACCCCCTATTCCCTAAAGTAACTGGCCACTGGCAAAGCCTGAAGGTATTTGAGATGCCATTATTCACCAACATATTCTAGTCTTAACCGTGCTGTCATGCTAATAAATTGTGCTGCCATGTCACTATTGTTCCACATGGTTGTATTGCTTTAAGTTAGGACAGAAGTTTAATCTGTAAACTCTTACATGTGTTTGAAGAGTCTTCCAGATTTTGGGCTTTGGGCAAACTGGCCACAGAATATGTCTCAGAAGTTCAAAGCTGATATTATTATTTGACAAGAATCCCAACTAAAGAGGGATGCCCACCATCTGGCTTGGATAGAGATGGACGGCAGGTTCACTCTACCTTCTCTGCTAGGGTGAGACAAATAGCGATTCTGATATGGAAGAGAGTCCATTGGTTGGTTGGTATGGAGGCTATCTGATTTTAGGAGAGATCCAGTCGAAACCGGGAACTCTAATCAATATTTATGGTCTAAACATAAGAAATTGCAGTGCTTCTTCTTTAAAACCTCTAACTTACATACATTTAAGTTCTCCCCTGACAAATGGGCCTACTTGGAAAATAGTTGCAACACAAGATGCCTCCAGAACTTCTTCTATCTGAAGGACATACTAAAAGCAAACCTCCCAATATCCCAGCGGAGTCATCCAGCTGTCTTAGAATAGAATGTGATGATTAGCATGGCTATTATATTTACGCTGATCCCCAAAGCCCTCCCACAACTACACCCCTGCTAATTGGGTAGTATAAATAACTGGTTTGTAGTTGCATTAATACATAAACATACATTCACGTGAATAAGTAAGTGTGTCCCGACATTTGACTAGTACTGTAGAGCATTTACAATATTATATATAAATTATATGTATACATATAATATATTGTAAATATGTATTATCAGGAAGAGGAAGACTCAAAGAAACTGGCACTCCCTCTTTTAGCCTGATGAGGCAACATTGGGAGTTAGTGTGCCGTGCCCCTCCACCAAAACTGATGCTAAAAGTAATGCATGCATGTATTTTCATACTTCTTCGTACTGGCACTTCTTAGGAGTTAAAACCAGAACCCTCGCATTGCAAGCACCATGCTCTACCAATTGAGATATACCAGGGGCCCCTAATAAATATCTAGATGGCAAAATATGGTTATCTAAACCGATATGTAATAACCAATAAAAAATAGCCAATGTACAGGGATAGACTGTCATGTTTATTGCACTCTAGCCTAATATGCCATACATCTTCTTTCAAGGCCCTGGCCATTTAGCAAACAGATCATACATTTGTAGATAGAAGCAAGCTTTGCGTGAGCCCCACGCTCATACACATTCTCCACCTGGTTTCTCTCTCCAGCTTTTTATCAACCCTGCACCATGCTATATAATGACTCCCTTTAGGATAGGACGCTAATAACAGAACCAAAGGCCAGGCACTCTCTGGAAGACCGGACACTACATTTATACTGTAGATAATGTAACAGGGTGAGCCGCAGGAAGCAGACACATCACAAGTGTTCAGGGCCCTAGAGAGCCTTATATTCACAAACGTAACAGAGGGAACAGCGGAAAAAGCACAAAAAAAAACTTCCCTCAGGAAGCTTTGTGGTTGGACTGGTGGTTTCTGGGGGATCGGCGGGGGGCAGACATACCTCAGACGTCTCGGCGAGCACGTGTCTGCTGGCTTTCTTCCTCTGTTCGAGGCTCCTGCGTGGCTGGGGCAGAGCAACATCAAGGGCTCTGGTGTTAGGTGCCAGTCTCCTTTCTCCTGCCACTTCTCTTTTGCCCTCAGCCCTAAGCAACCCTCCTGGGCCTTTTCATCCCTCCCCGGACGAGGATGTCAGAGGGGAGGAGTGGCTGGCCCCTGATGGCTGCCTGGAAGTTTTTGTGAACTTTCAGGCGTTCCCCCTTAGGAGTGTTGGAGCCACACCGATGCGGGAACGGCGCATTCGCAACGCAAATAGATTTCCTGCTGGAACATTCCGGTGGCGGCAGGTGGGAAGGGGGTTTAAGAAAGATTGATATGCAAATACACAGTTGGCAGAATAATATAGAGGAGACATACTGGTCATTTGAAGCACAGGCTAAATCTGGAGACCAGGTTTGGGATGGCATGAGAACCAGAATAACGGAACCAAACATCCTATCTCTATATCTGTTTACTCTGTTCGCTGCGGGTGCTCCAGAATCCAAGTTCTGGCGTTTCGGCGAGCCCGTCGGTGAAAGTGACTCCATCGTGATCCATTTTCACATGGCTACATTGCAATTGTCTGCTCCAGTGGAGCCTGATGCCATGCGGGAAAGGTTTGCTCTTTCATGGACACACAGACTTCTGCATCAGGCTGATTCACTTTGCTGGAGCCCACATACGCCACCCAGCAGATGATTTATCTGAGGCACCAAGCCATATTAACATCTGGGGGGTTGCTAGCTCACCATAGCTTCTCAAGTTTATAATCTGTTCTCTGTATTGTCTTTTTATTGTCGTCACCAATAAAACACAGCCTGAGCATTTTTGAAGATGAGATTGAGTTGAGGTTGATCAGTGTATAACTAAGATGGTGCCTGTCTAGCTTTACTCATAGTTAAACAAAGAAAAACGAGGTTAGATAGAAATTCGTTATGGTCTTCACCTTTCGCCATAAGGCTACTTGGACTCTGTCTAGAAACTCGATAATTCAGTAGATAATGAAATGATTACATTAGTAGATGATCCAAATATATTTTTAGAACATGTATTAGAACATCAGTTGTAGTGCATTGCCTGCCTTGAACCTTCCTGGCAGACGGGGTTAATTGTGTCAAGACAGGTTTAATGACAGCAGAAGTTAGCACACACTTCTTTTCAGCGTATTGAGAAAGTGGCTGCAGAGCTTATATCCTGTTAAAAAGAATTAATGATGCATTTAATAAATACCTCCTGTGTCATAGTTGTACACTCACCATTTGTTAGTGTGTAATGTTCCCCTTCTTATTAATGCTGGACAACCATGGATGACTATGAAGGTGACATAATAATTCATGGCATCATTCAGTTGCAATTTGTCTTCTCAAATTCCAATCTGGTTTTTTGGTCTCATTATCGACTGTATGATTTGGCATGTTTTAGGTAATGGCTTCAATCTTAACCCTGTTAATCAAATTATTTCAAAGGTCTTGCAATTTGTCTAGCAAATGACGGCTCTTTAGTCAGTTCATTAGAATCCCTACTGAATAATCAATTTGTTAAAGACAACATTAGTTTGTATATAAACTTTCCAGGTGATATCAGATATATAGAAACGTTTAAATGTGTTATATTAGTACATGCAGCATATCACAGCAAGTCACGTGAAAATAATTAGTAAAAACACAAAACATTTTCTCAATAAAGCTTTCCACTAAATTGATTTCTCAATGTTTGAGAAATATGTGTTAATATGAAAGGGGCCCTTTGCTAGAATCTAATATGTTTTTACTAGGCTTCTAGTAAAAAGATTTCTGAGAAAACACTAGTTGATCTTGCATGAATCATTAAACATATGTTTGAAGGCTAACATTGTTTTGCAAAAAAGGCCAGAATATTTCTATAACAATAATTCAAATGTTGCAATATTGCATCTTATGAAAGGTATTTCTGTGTTGCTGATCTGCCCTATCAGCCTATCTGCCATACTTAACAGTACATCAGTCGGTCCCACCAGTTTTGTGTTATGGGAGGGGAGTGTGAATCCAACACGCTACACGTATGTGAGGGGCACATGCCCAAGTCCCTCTTTCTGCATGTTCAAACCTAATTTAGTCTGTGTGTGTCCAGAGTGGTGAGTATGAAAACTGCATAGTACAAACAATTTGAGAGGAGGACACTCCATTCTGCAGGGTTGACTACCCATTGCGTTAATAGGCACACAGTTATAGTGTTGCTATGAACACTAAGAATAGCTATGTGGAATCACAGTTTATACTTTTGTTCCCATCAGTATCTCCTCACTATATTTCCAAGCAATCAAACAAACTAATCAAATGTATTTTGTAAAGCCCTTTTTACAGGTACAGATCACCGGCTCTGAAAAGTAGCTTGTGGCTCTGGGTGTTCTGGGTGATTGGTTGGTAGCGGCAGAGAGGTGATATCATTGCCAAAACACTTTTATTGTTTCAGAAGAAACTTCAAGGAAAACTACTCCATCTCATCATGAGATTTACCTCACTCCAGCCCAGTTCCAACTGGGGCTATATAGTGTACTTCTTTGATGTACACTATATATTGCAAGATTCAGCGGAGACCACTTCCACTGCGGATGCCAGTTCCACTGCGGATGCCAGTTCCACTGCGGATGCCAGCTCCATTGCGGATGCCAGTCCCACTGCGGATGCCAGTCCCACTGCGGATGCCAGTCCCACTGCGGATGCCAGTTCCACTGCGGATGCCAGTCCCACTGCGGATGCCAGTCCCACTGCGGATGCCAGTCCCACCGCGGATGCCAGTTTTACTGCGGATGCCAGTTCCACTGCGGATGCCAGTCCCACTGCGGATGCCAGTTCCACTGCGGATGCCAGTTCCACTGCGGATGCCAGTTCCACTGCGGATGCACATGAGTTGCAATATTCACTGGAGTGTATTTGTAGCAATACTGGAAATTGCTTGAAAATGGGTTTGTTGGATTTTTTTAAATGTAATTATGTGTTTGTTAAAATTATATACATTTGTTCATACATAAATAGAGGAATGTAACATTTGTATTACTTGTCTGATAAAATGTATGTAAAAATATAATAAGGACAAAAAATATATTGCTTCTTTTTTTTATGACATGATAAACCCATAATATACCCACTTACTGTACACCAACGTTTGAACATAAGGCAGCTGTGATGAGCTTGGGGGAAAAAATGTGAGGCCAAAAAATAAACGAAAAAAAAAGAAGAAGAATACTTGTCTTTTCTTTTACTCGGGAAAAGGACGCGGCACAACCCGGCGACACACTGAACGTTTGACACAATACCCCCGAAGCGCTGGTGGCTACAGGGAACATGAATACATGTGATAATCAGTGATGGGTTACAGGTGTCTGTGGGGTGCGTCGCTGCCATCGACTCCTGCCGGCCGCCAGTACGAGAGCGAGGTGGAGCGCAGAGGCCATTTTGGATAGCTGAGGAGGAGAACAGGTGCAGCACAATGCCTGGCCTCATGTGGCCAGAGTAGGCCGTTCCTGGGTTCCTCCTGGTGCGGGACAATGCCTGGCCTCATGTGGCCAGAGTAGGCCGTTCCTGGGTTCCTCCTGGTGCGGGACAATGCCTGGCCTCATGTGGCCAGAGTAGGCCGTTCCTGGGTTCCTCCTGGTGCGGGACAATGCCTGGCCTCATATGGCCAGAGTAGGCCGTTCCTGGGTTCCTCCTGGTGCGGGACAATGCCTGGCCTCATGTGGCCAGAGTAGGCCGTTCCTGGGTTCCTCCTGGTGTGGGACAATGCCTGGCCTCATGTGGCCAGAGTAGGCCGTTCCTGGGTGACGAAGGCATTGATGACATTGACTGGCCAAAGTGTTTTCCAGAACTGAATCCCATTGAGCCTGTCTGAGCCGTTATGGCTCGATGCATACAGGCATGTGGGGGCCATACTGTCATAGCCCAGGCCTAGTCTGGGTCCGGGTTTGTCCTTTCCTTTCCACGTTTGTTTTGTTCCACTGGTAGCGCTTTGGATTGACGCATGTCATTTCCCATATTGTCACCCACCTACCCATTATACACACCTGCCAGCAATCCTCTAATCCGCACCACACTATTTCAACCGCTGATTTCCCCTTTTGCTTTTCCAGTTCAACACTAATACTTAGTCACGTTTGGGCCATGCTACAGTGCGTTTTCTTATCGCCTAGCTCAGAGTTGTTTCTGCACGTTTGCAGTTCCGTTTGTTTTTCTCCTAGTTTTTTCGGTCCGCTTACTCTGTGTATTTTGTTTCTCCCTGTCTTGCCTGCTGTAACAGTCCCGATATTTAATTACATATGTACCCAAATATAGTGAAAACATATACTGCCAGTTATGGGATTCCCACATCTCTGTCTGTTTTATAAATGTTTTATTAAAATCGCTTTAAATGTATGTTCATGGTTATGAAAAGCTTATTGCAAGGATCAATTATAAATCTAGCAATAAACAGTCAGGGAATCTTCCATTTACTATTTTTAGTATTTGAAAAAGTTAATAAAACTTTCCAACCCTACCACAGATAAATACTCCCTGCGGAATGCCAAGCAAGAGGGGAATCAAGAAGAACAAAGACATAAACAGTCAACCTCCGGCTATTACCTGCCACTAAGGTTGTTTCAAACCCGTCAGGGTTAAAGCAAATTGATCCTATCTGAAATGGCTCAGAGAACTTTAGTTGAGATCAAAGCTGACACAGAGAAGCTCAGATCTCTCCCCGAAAAGGCTGAGGGAATAAGAGAGAAGAAAAAAAGATAAAGTAAGAGGGCGTGTCCTGTCTAATAACACATTTCAGCCTGCTCAGGACCAATTATCTCCCCCTCAGTAGCATCTTACCTTCGTGTGGATGTCTGGTAAACTGACTGCTGCAGCAATATCGTACCCCAGGATCTGCAGAGGGAGAGAAAGAGAGCGACGTCTGAAATGGCATAGAACCAGCATTCTATTTCAGGCACATGCAGCTGTGGTCAAAGTAGTGCACAATATATGGAGAATGTACCATTTCAGATATAAATGGCGGTACAAGGTAGTAGGGAAAAACAAGAATGGCATTATGCCTAGAAGTTAGCTTTTGGAGTGTTTTATTCATATTTTCTACGGCAAAATTGTCTGTATTTCTCTCCTTCTCTCAGGAGCTTGAGACAGTGCTATGTGTGATGTGAATGGACAGGCAAATAACTTTACCCTTCTTCCCTGTTTTAAATCCCTTTCAGATCTAATTGTCTTCCTGTAGGTGCTGTTTGTAGAACATAGACACAGGATCCCGCATTAGTGCTTCCTGACCATCCAAGTTTGGTCAGCAGGCATATATTGCATTTCACCCTAACTAATTCATGGCTCTGGACAAATGTAGTGCACTATATAGGAATTGAATGCCATTTGAGTGTCATCCAGTTTCACGAGGTGCCGTCCAATGGGCATCGAGTCATTTCCTGCAAATCCAGTAGCGTTGTTTGACCATTGCTCCAGCCCGCCAAGAACATGGCGTGGAAGATGGTCTGCTGGGAGTAGTTCATGGAATTGGAAACATCAGGTCAATATTTACATTTACGACTATTTATTCAATTATCAGTTAGGATTGGGCGGTATACTGAATTTTACCATATCCCAAGAGTTTTGGAAATACCCAAAGCAGGGTATTTAACACGGACGTAACTAAGTCTTTGATCATCTGTCATACATTTCAATAATGTATGGTGCTCTAAAGAGTTGGGGGCACAGATATAGCAATCCACACACCCACCAAAACACGCACGGACGTACCCAGAAATACACACAAAACCATGCACAGGTGGACATAGCAAGGCACTCACATCTATACATCCACAAACACACACGGACTCGGCAGGTACCCGGCATTCGTGTGGAGCCCGCCCCTGGCCGCGCGCTTCCCTGCAGGCTTCTACCGCGCCCAAGGTGCCACCCGAGTGGTGGTTCGTTCCCCCTGGCACTACCGTCACAACCCCCACCCCACCCAGCACATGTGGCTGGGGGCCGGGGGGTGTCACGACGGCTCGCCAGCCGGCCTCGGCTCACGCTCTGGCGCTTTCACAGCCAACTCTATCTCCGGCAAACACCCTGTTCACTATCTCCTCCCTCCCGCTCGGTGATTTATAGAGCGGCCCGTTTTGGGTGTGTGGCGGTTTATTGCGCGGGGTAGGACCCCATGTGCATGCTCTCTGTCGGCTTCACGTGAAAGGGAGGAGAGGACCGTTTACCGTAGAACATTAAAAGGACGTTTCTGTGAATATACGTATTCGAAGTTCAACGAGTATTTAACATAATTCTGAGGAGTACACAACATTGAAATGATCACTCTCCTTTCAGACTATTCGATGGCGTTAGAAATTGTCTGGTTTGTCTTAAATTGGTCAGATGCTGTGACCATTGGTCACAGTATTGGCCTCAATATCCCCCGGCATAAATGTATTATTACATCCTTTTAATAATGCATGTTTAACAAATCATACCGCCATGCCCTTGAACATATTAAAACTCTACAAATCTGGCATTAAACCAGGTTTCGCACATTTATTCAATGTTTGTGCGTGTTACAATTATTTTTAAGTCATAAGATTCTTTGTATGGAAAAACGCAAGCAAACAGAAAGCATAGTAAGACGGTCGAATTATTGAGATCAGCCTGTTCACAATCATAGTAATGAAAACAGTATTAGAGTCGCTTGAGAGACAAAATAAATGTTGCCTCTTTGCATTGAGTTTGAAAGCAGCCATTTCAAATTAAAATAAAGTATGCCTAATCAACGTGTGTGATCTGTGGAGGTGAAGAATCTGTCTTCTTCCATCCACCTCTCTCCATCCCTTTCTCATCTTTCCACCGATCTCTCTCTCTCCCTTTCCATCCATCCCTTCCGTGGAGTCAGGGCCTAAACTGTGGTTGAACCCCTCCTCCTGGGAGGCCTAGTCGGGCAGATCGTTAGCTGGCTGACCCACCCCGGGAGCAGGGGAGGGGGGATCGGAGGGTGTCGGACTTCCTCCGTGAGACAGCTCAGCGCGCTGGGCCCTCACCAGGGCTGTGTGCCCTCTGCCCCCCCAGTGCCGCTCAGTTCACGCGCTGAATTCCCAAGCACTCGCACGGCCTTGGCCCAGCCGCCCCCAGGAATGCAAGATCGCCTCTTAATTAATTCCGTTGGTTGCTCGGCGTTCGTTGCCCTCCCCTGGCTGCCGCTGACGGCAGCGGCCGCTCTCACCTGCTCACCGTTCCGAGGCTGCAGTCGGAAATAAACAAACAGGATGTCATGGAATATTTAAGACTCGCGGGGGCCTTTTGTACTACTTGTGGAATGTGCAAGCGGCTGTTGTGCAGTTGGTACTCCGTTCAGGTTGCAAAGCCACACTGGAAGAATGTCAACGTAATACAACGACAGCTCAATTATCAAATATGAAGTTCTACTTAAAATTGGGCACTAAATGATGTGTGTTGGGAAAGTGAGTTCTTGATAGGAACGACAGTTTGCCTGGTGCTTATGGCAAAATGATTTAGCTCTGGGTGTTGCTAGCGCTAATCCAATTCATAGATATTGAGTAAATATAAGTAGGGAAAGCTGTAAGCAAATTAGCTTAGCTTTATGAGTTTGAAATGCATTAATGGCACACTGCGGATAATTTGCGCTTAAATGATCAGATTCCGCTTATTTCACTCCATCTGATTACTAAGTAAACTTTTTAGTACATAAACATGTGTTAGTGGAGATAGTAAAAGGCTTCAGAGTGGCTCTTTTCATTCGGGCACTCATCCTTATCCAAACCTGCTCCCACATATCAGACAAGATGTTTTACTGTGGAAGGTGCCTTACAGAGTGCTTGCAAGTGCAGTACTTTGCACATAGAATCTAGCATCTGCTTATGGTCTTTTCATGAAGCCCTTGAATCTAATGCCAGAATGTCCCCCCACACACCCTTTCCTCTCGTTCCTAATTTTTTCTCGGTTTAGGCGCATGTGAGTTATTTCCAAAATGTCTACAAATCAATTTCCCTTGCCTCCTTGCATCCGTTCTTATTGCCTCGTTCTCAAATCTCACGAGAAGAAAAAGTGGGGAGGGTTATCCTATACCCTACAATGGGCTTTAAAAAACAATACAAGGCGAGTGGGTGCGGTGAGTCAAGGAAATGTCATTCAGATTCTCCCCAGGAGTTAAAGCAGAAGCAACGCTCTTTAATATCACACATACGACCGAAGACAACACACACAGAAACTTACAGCCAGGAGGGCGTCATGGTGAATTTTCCCGAAACCGGGCGCAGGGCCAGACCTTCTTGAAACGTGACAGTTCCGTGCCTCGGTCTGGGAATCTAGCTGTTGCCATTCTCCTCGAATTACCAGGAGAGTAAGCATGGTGGGATGGCTACACGAAAACCGTTTTACGGGAGAGTGCGGCCAAATGCACCGCAGTGGAGAGGGCAGATTTTGCTGTGGTAAGCGTGTAAGGTACACCGAAAGCAGTTCCATGGATGTGCAGCGGCTGGGCCCATTCAGTCCAGTGGCGTGGAGAGAAGTCAACACGCCATCAGAATTCACTTCATAGTTCAAGTAGAAGTTGGACTATGATTTTCAGGAGGGACTTCAAATGATATGCTACATTTCTGTACAATGTCCGATACTTGACGATATGTTTGATTTCTTTGGTCATTTACCAGGCGGTCTCAACCGGACCAACTTACAACAGTGCGTGTATATATTATTATCCTGTGTCTCCATGGTGAATGAAACCCACGACCCCTGTAAAAAGCGCCATGCTTGTTGCACGTGGGCTACCGGGGACCTGCCTTTATTCCGGTAGCCGTAAAAGTAGGCACACGTGAGAATGTCTGAAAGGGATAAAAACAGAAAGAGACAAGCCAGTGGTCTGGTGGAGAAGGGCGGGTGCAGCTGTTGAGAGGACAATGAGAACAGACATTAATTAAAATGTGAGGTGCACTGAAGTGAAGGAAAAAGAGAGGACACTGGTTGACAAGAGAGACTCTGCAAAGGACAGAGGGGTAGAGCGGAGAAAGGGCAAGGGAAGGAGAGAGAGCGCTAACATGGGAGTGGGTTAGAGAGGAGGAGGGAAGGGGGAAGGACACAGAATGCTTACAAAAGAGTGAGACAAGGACACAAGGCCGCGCGAGAGGGAAGTGAATACAGGTGAAGCCAGCAAGAAAGAGAGGGAGAGCCGAGCAGGTTTGTGAGAAGGAGTGAGGGTTGGAGAGGTGACCATTTCTCCCCATCTCTCCCCGGCTTCATCCCTCTTGCTGGCAGAGTGCTCCGGGAACACAGTCCTTCCCTGTCAGGGCCCCTCGCCCCGTCTTCTGCTTCACAGGTAATTAAATGGATTTCCTGTCTTGTACTCGGCGAGAGAACATGACCCTGCACTCTGCGAGAGCGTGTTGACAGGCACTCCGGGGCTACTCTCGGCACCATCTGCATCCATGTGTCCGAACAGGGGCCCTAAGCAAACAAGGGGTTGCCCAGGGACCGCCAGGCCCGAGCTGTGGGGCGTGAACACATTGCAGGTACAAAGGCCACCAGCCAATGGAGCCATGGCCGGGACGGCCAACTCTGGGACTAAACACGAGGAAGCAAGCCTGGGAGGGCCCGTGTGAAGTACTCCTGATTGGTGCCCTGGTGTGGGTCAGCCTCTGCCTGCTTGTGCCTGTTCTTCTGCCGCACGGATAATAAAGAACTATTTAGGACCTTCTCATCCCTCATCAGAGGCTCTCTCCTCCCTCTCTCCCCCCTGCCCGCAGAAAACGCAACGCCTGAACGAATATGCCGGTAAAAGTCCCATTGAGTTGCTAGAGACGCCCAGCTCGGGCTCATACAGCAAGTTGGCAAATGCGGGGGTGGACAAAATAGAGGGACCCCGGTGGAAGCCCCAGGTAATGTCAGTAACTTACTGGCACCTACTCCTGAGTTCCCTCTCAGATGCAACCGTCATCCACATCCTCTGAACCGCCACCTGCAGCAGACATGCATTTTCGTAAGGTAGCTTGGTGTTAGCCACCAAGGGTGATTTCACCATCGTTCTGCTGCTACATGTTCTGCTACAAAATATGCGCATCTATTTAAGTCTACTTTGTTTGGTAAAAGTGTCAGTGGACATGTATTAACTGTGTCCTTGTGCATAGCGAATGGTGGCTTTACTTCGCAATTAAGGGGTTCTTGTCTGGCTTACAGTCTAGTTGAAAAATCTGAGATTCAGTGCATTACCATGGAAATGCCCCTATAACACTTGTTTATATAGTTACTTTTCACACCACAATGATAATATTAATATGAGGTAAGAAAATACTGCATAGGGTCAATAGCATGAAAGCCTGCGGTCGAACAGAGCAGGAGCCGTCTGGTGCCTAATGGAGGGAGGAACTTTCTTTAGCCATCAATGCTTGAAAAAATGCCTGGGGTGGACTGAAAAGAAGCACATCTTCCGGACTGTTTTACATTTCCTGATATAACCTCTTCACCACACGGTTGCAAAATGACACCTGTTGGTTGACAGCCTGATTATTATGATAGTGTTTTGTTTAGGAGACTTTTATAGTTGGCAAGGAGGCCAATTTAGCTGTGTTTTAGAATTCCGTACTTGGTGAGAATTCTCATTCTTTTCTGGATATTACAACATCAAACTGTTTTTCGCCCCCAATAGACGGTTCAGTAGTTATTACATAGGCTTAATATCGCCTCCGTAAAATGATTGCCCAACATTCTGTACAGAACCCAAGTGGCAAAGATCTAATGGTCACAGCTGATGGCACCACCCAAAATGTCCACCCACCCCCAGGAACTGGAGGCAGAAATCGGCATCTCGTAGTTTGTATTCATTAACGGTGCATAACGCGAGAGACAAAGTAGTACACTGAGCAAAAGATGTCCATGGCAGCTCCATCTCCGACCAGGATGTTGAGTATCCGCATAAATCCACCCCAAGACACTGACCGCCCACCACCCCCCAAGCATTCACAGAATCTCTCCTCCCACAATATGGAAATAAGGATCTCGGCCCGTGGAAACCCCAACCCGTTAGTTCATTGTAAATTACAGACCCCTGCGCCCCAATCACCTGCCTTTTAAAGGCAGATTTCAGACTCCATTGTTTCAGTTGAGAGAAGAAAAACGAGAGGCAAAAAAGAAGCGTGTAAGACCCAGTCATCAGGGTTGAATGATTGGAGAAGAGGTGCAGATGTGAAGGCTTTGGCACTCTGCCTATATGGTAATACTGGGTGGACAAAGGCATTTGCTATCTGGAACATGGACAGGAGTGGTGGCTTTGGCTGCAAATTGGAGAACTATAAAGACATTGGCCGTATGTCAGCAAGAGAATGTTGGACTGTCATCTCCTCTGCATAAGGAGCCAGTTGTCTTATTAATGCATTCAAGCAGGTAAGAACACCAGCAATCATCCTCATGTATTAATATTGGATGACGGGAAAGGAGAGTTTGTTAAATGCAAATCTCCCTGGCGTTAGATTTTGTCTCCATCATTGTTTTGTCAAGTGCCCCCAGGCCCAAACACAAATGAGCTCGAATTGAGATTTCTCCGTTTTTCATTCCTCAGCACTTTTTAAAACTCTGTGAGTGTGTGTGTGTGTGTGTGTGAAGATTAAACATTTTCTATGAATATTGAAAGGTGCACTTGGATTTAGGATTTGGCTTTCCTAAGTGGTTATGTCTGTTCGCTTCGTCATTCTCCAGCTAACAGTTACATCAGAATAATACTCAATGTTCTGAATGTGTCTTTCTGTTCGAGGTTAGTTGAATAACTGGTTCTTTCCAAACTCTGCATTTGGCCCTTGAAACACAATCTCACATCCTTGCTCAGTGACATCTGTACACACATATCCAAAAATCATAAACATAACTAAAAGCCCCTCCACCAAAAAAAACCAGACTACCACTTTTACTTAAGGAATTGTCAAACACACACAAACACACACAGATATTTAGAGAATAAGGGAGCTGTGAATGAAGCGATATTGTAACCTCAGCCAATGAATTATCCTCTCCAATAAATCCTGTTTGGGGATAATCCTTTTTTCCATCTTCTGGACAGACACTTTCCATAATGAAATAGCCCGTGGCTCTCCCTGTCACCCGCTCTAAAGCAAGCTCTCTAACACAGCCGGCCTCTGGGGAAGGGATGGGCTTACCATGTGGCTTCAACCTGTCTTAACCCCTGATCTGCCCTCCCCCTGCTTGGCACCTCTGTCCACCCCAGACGCACCAGCCTAACTTCGCCTTTTCACCCACTGTGCCGATCCAATTGGGAGAAGCTCCCCAGCATTCCCCTTCTCTCACACGGCAGCAGCACAGCGAGAGCAAATGCCTTGAATCACGCTCAGACAATTTCCCCTCTCGCACAATTTCACCAAGCCTGGGCAAACATCACAGGAAATGCTGTGCCGCAGTAATGAGATGGCTTGCTGGGTTGCATCCCCTCCTGTCATTTTCCCCAAAGTACCGACTCGCCCGTCCTCTGGCTTGTTCGGCAGGGGGGCTGGGAAGTTGGCTACATTGGTGTCGAGCGGCGTGGTGGCTACCGAAGCCCAACTCATACGCAGGGGCAGGAGGGGTAAATTACATCTGTGGAGACCCAACATGAGGGTCTCCAGGGCTAAGCTGCCACAGGCATGGCTTGTGTCCTAAATGGGTACGTATTCTTGCATTGGGACCTTGGGCTAAAGCAGCGCACAATATAGGGAATATGGTGCCATGTGGACATGAACTCAAGTGTGAAGACAAGGCTAATAGTACGGGGGTTTCTAGGGGCCAGTTTGTCAACCTAAGTGTTTGGTCCTTCTGGTCAAGCTGGTAAACAATTATGTTTAAAATAGTTCATGTATTACATTTTTACCCCTCCTTGGACTTTTTCACGTTTTCTACAGAAAATGTAAATTGATTCTATCAAGGGTTTTGCCACTGATAAAAAGCATACTGTGCATGGTAACTAGAGGCATATGGACTTGGCATATGTTCACATTCTAATTGAATGATAGTCGGGCTGGACGAGTGTCTCCAACAGGTGCATTGTTACCAGTAGCTGGTAGCACAGATATGAGAAGCTGGCAACACATTTTAGAAAGAAACCCTGGTATAGCTGTGAGATCATTTCTTTTCACAATTTTTTTTATATTAAATCGAAGCAGCAGTAGGCTACAGACTCATCCAAGACCAAGATGTTTATCTCATGGTAGATTCACAACTAAAATCTATGTAAAATCGACTTTTTATGCAGTTGTCTTGCTCCTCCATGATTCATGTAATCCAGGGAACATTAGCTGTTTTTCCTTTAAAAGTGCGGAGCATTCAAAAATAATCTCACCCACCTATCTATTTCTTTTGTTTTCCATAGGGCTTTTGCATTCATTTCTTTTGAAATAACCTAAATGTAAACGTTGACAGGGCTAGTCACCAAACACTACTGGAGAACAGTACACTGAAGATTTACCCTGTCGTAGGTGCCGTAGATGTTCTCAACAACTGAGTTTGAATAGTAAACCTATAACTGTGTATTCATCAAAGATGTATGATTCATTGCGGCAAATGTAGGCCTACTGTATATAAATTAATTTGTGATATTTAAAATTAAAATGGGGCACCCATTTTTGTACCTGATTACAAGTCTTCTAATCTTGTTCCAGTACTCAATCCAATGTGCCAAAACCAGATTTGCTACAATCACAACAATCATGCAAATATAAAAAGTCAACTAACAGCCAGATGCACTTCACACAAAAGCATGATTATTTGAGGTACATTTTACATGGGGGGAATTTTTACTTTATTCATTTTTATTTTTAATGTCATTGAACTGTGATATTTGGCACGGTATTTATGCATGCCTACATCCGAGTTTTCAACATAAATATAGATAAATGTATAACTAAAACAAGAATACAATTTGACACATTATATATACCTATTGAATCTGCAACTAATGAGGGTTATCTTTCTGATAACGTACGTAGTGGAAAACACCCTTAATATACTCAAATAAACGTATTGTGTCATGCCAAAGCAAATCTTACTAAACTATTTGAATACATTGTCATGTGTGCATCAGTGCTTAAAGGAGAATTGGTCACAGAGATGTTTGTCTATTGGACGGTTACACGTCGTTTACACTAAAACGCAAATACTACATTTATTCTCCATTTCTCTTTTCCCTTGTATTTAACCGGTTCCCGAGGATATTAGTATAAGGCAAACTTGGGGTTAAATAGATGTTTATTAATATTGTATTAGTAAAATCTGCACCCAGCAATAGGCCAGGTGGTGAATTCATATACATTTTTAAGCATTGTCAAGTTAAGATAGCCTAAAATAGATAATGTGTTAGGGATAATTAATGGTTACTATACAAATGTATGCACATTGTGCCTTCACACTCAAAAAACATTTAAGCAGTTTTGGTTGGAATACATTTAAGATAAAGAAATGTAAATTCAACCTAAAATCATGTTTTGGTGAAATTCCTCTTACCTGCCATTGTGTCTGAATGCCAGAGTCATATGGAGGGCCTTTATTTACTTATCTTACCATTATCAGCATTGTCCAAATACATTATTTAAACTGTGTGACCAATCTAGCAAAAGCTGCATTGCTTGCTAAAGAGATAGATACAGAATATATTGTTACTTAAAATACATGTGCATTAAAGTTGTTAAAGCCCAAACATTAATAGTTTATGAATGCTATAAGGCACAAGAATTACAGAGGAACGTTGTGTGTGTGTGTGTGTGTGTGTGTGAATGTGTGGTTGTGTGTGTCATAATAGGCAAGCCTGGCAATAAGGCAATCAGCCCATATTATGGAGAATTATCATATATTTTCAGACTTGCACTTTATTGCATCAGTAAAATGGAATAGAACATGACTTTTTCATTTAATCTATGCCAACACGATTCTTGCTAGTTATATTAATAATGCAGATTGCTCTGGTGTTCACCTTTTTAAATGTCACATATTCATGGGTCTTTCTCGGTAATCAAAGCCTTCAACTAACTGTTAAGCTATAGTGATCTCTATCAAAAAACAGAGTGAGTGGCGGGCAGGTCCGGGGGGCCAAGGGCCCCGCTGGAGTTCTGGGTGACCAGGATGAGGAGGTCATGCTGGGTCATTAATGAGGTGAACATGTCCTTTTAAGGCCCCATGGGCAAGGTCAGGGGTGGCCTGGAAGGAAATGAGCAGCAGTTTGAGGTCAGAAAATGCAATTCCCTTTTAAGAGCAACGTTTAAGGTAGCTGCCAAGTCAATAAGCTGGGGATTTAGCAAGAGGACTTTGGTGCCAATGTTTTAAAAGGTCAACTGAGTAGTATTTAATGAATTCCCTATTAGTGTTATTTGGAGGGGTATAACTAATTTGGCACACTGTCATGCAAAAGAAGTGTGACTTAATTATTTTCACATCGATGTAATGAGTTGCGTGTCAAAGTATGATTTCTTTCTAATCCAAGAAAAGTTAATGATGCTGAACTAAAACAATTCTCTAATCAAGTATCTTTTAGGAGAGTAGGTGCATCAGAAAATATTTCAAATAATGCATGTATGAAGCTAATGATAATCAAGCCTTCTGAACATTTTGAATCTGTTTCAATGTAAGAAATAATTACCATTCACCTGGAATTATCATTAAAATAGAATAAGAATGCACACTGAGCTGAAAATTGGAGCTTACATGTTGTTGTATGTATTTATATGTATTTATAAAAATGTCCTAGGAAAATTACTAATGAATTACATTTCACAATTTCATTAACATGGATCTTCTTTGTGATATTGACATTGTAACGCTGATGATTTCATCAAGGTAAAATACGATATTGAGTATAGCATAGTCACCTCTGAAAGGCCATCGTTCAGTAGTGAAATTGAGCAATTCACAGAACCTTCCCAAGGTTCCTGCACGTCTCAGCAAGTTTAATTTAAGACTTTTTAATGGCACTTCGATTTCAATTTAAGACCAATTTTACAACAGCACCCTATCCAAAATATACATAAAGACACCACTTCGACTTAAGTACCCACCGTTGTTAGAGCAGTAAGCATACTGCTAACAATAACGTTACTGGCTGTACTTCGCAGGCCGTCTATAAAATTACCTAAAAGAACTTCCAAATGCTGGACGTTTGTCAGAGAAGTGCAAGTGCAAAAAACACAGAGGGCTTCTTTTTCTTGCCCTTTAACAGAGTTTAACCCCGAAGTAAAGTGACTTTTAGCGAATCTTAACAGCCAATCTCTACTACAAGTATGTAGCTAATGTTTCTACCTTGGTATTAGCTAGCTATTTACCTTACGAACAACGGTGTTGGGAGAAAAGCAGCCAACCGTCACGAGTGTCTTGTGGACATCGAACATTCGTTGTTCCTGTGCGCTCGACCGGAGCTAAAATACATTAACAAACCACTCATTATTATTTTCATTATCTCTTTACAATGCAAACAGAAATTATATACTTTGTAAATACCTTTAAAGGAGGAAATAATATAATTTAAGACGTGTAAAGGACCCGCAGAGACCCTGCTTTGTGGAAGAGGGATGGTGATCTCGGTAGAGGAGACTGAATAGACGTTATTTAATAAGTTGATAATAGATTAGTTGATAATAATAGACCTTAACTAATTTAATTGATAATACGCGATTATTATACGAAAATATGCTCCTTAAAGGAACATTTAAGGAAACATGTAATCATCACAGTACAACACCAAGTCAATGAAAATGACAATTGAGAGACATCACCAGGACAACCCTAAAAAATAAATAGTTTTGCATGTGGTGGCCACGGAGAATTGCTCTTTCTTGACAGATTATTTTCTAGTTTGCATTTTGCTAGTGTTCTTGTTATTACTGGTAGAATGAGGCGGTACCTGCAGCCCAGAGCCATAGAAAAAAATTCTGATCAAAGATGAATGGCTGTAGCAAAATAGTTAATCATCTTAGCTTTTTTCTGCCATCTAATTAGTTTAACGTTAGATTAAAGTACAACGATTATATGCTAGCTAGCAATGCTTAACGAAGTTCCATTCAAAACCATCAGAAGAACCATCAAAGATCAGAGTACAAAATGATTAATCTAATCATAAAGTAAATGTTTAATGAGCAAACTGATTTAGAGACCATTATAACATGCAGTCCATTATGTGATAGATAATGATAGAGAGTATCTATGGATTGACAGCCACCTAACACAAGGCTTCCATTTAAAACACAATATTGTTTTTATTACCTCACAAAGCTTTATATTGTTGTGGTCATTTGAAATAGTGAGGTTGCTCCTGCTGTCAACTGGGAAGCCATACATTCTAACTCCCTTTTCGGAGCGTGCAGTGCATCCCCACGCAGCACACCCAACCATGATGAAAATGCTAGGTGCAAGGACAAGACAAATCGCAGTCTTACAGATGTATAAAGGAAACACATTACTTGTTTGCAAGTTCCATTTATTGACAACATTTGAAAAGTATAAAGAGATTACTAAATTAGAGTACATCTTTCATATTGGAGATGTTAATATGTCTGATTCAAAGTCTGGAAACATTGATTTTCTTAAGGCGCTATAATAAGTAGCTTACATAGGATACGACTAGCAAGCCAACCTATTTTGTATTTTAGTTAGTTCACTGTAATTCATCAGTTATACAGAGGTCCCAAAAGTTGGACTACGTTTTTAGCTACCAATGCGCATATTCTTTAGTTAATTAGTTACCAAAGAACTGTTTTTGTGGAGCTCTGTAATCGTTCCGGTGAGTTTTCCCGTTCATTTAAATCGCCCGCTTGGCTTTTTCTAGACGCATGAACCACGTGACCACATAGCTTTCCTACCCTCAGTAGACGCCACTCTTTCTCTATATGGCTCTGCTGCAGCCCATCCAGGTTTCATAGGCAGTCCAGCCCCCCAGAATGGGTCAGTGATGGTCTGGGGAGGCATATCCTTTTAGGGTTGCACAACCTCCACTTGCTAGCCAACCTAACTACTGTTGGGTACCGGGATGACATCCTCAGACCCATCGGCAGACCTACACACAGTGTCACTGGACCCCCCTGTCTCAGACAAACATTTTTATGCTGCTATATTATTGTGACCGGGAGTAGGGCTAGTTCTCCTCCATAACTCTAAGTTCTCCTCCATAACTCTAAGAAATGCACTCTTTAACAACTCTCCTTGTCTCATGTTGTGGTTCAATTTAGAAAGATGTGAGCTCTCGGCCTACACCTGTGGAGTACCAGGCCCAGAAGACCTTGTCCCGAGCCCTCCTGGTTTTGCTGCAGAACAAGCCGATACCTGACGATTCCAGCTGCCACTCTGCTGACGCCCCCTCCAAACCTAAACCTAGACGATCCTGACTATTCCAGCTGCCACCCTGCTGAACCTCTAATCAACCCACCCTGGACTGTCCCTGTCCTGCAAATCTGATCTTTCATGTAACTTAGATTAGGCTTTATAGACTCTAGACACAGCCCATGTGAATTATTAATAGTATTCTTAAACATCACCCAGCACAGCCAGAAGAGGTCTGGCCAGCCCTTTGAGCCTGGTTCCTCTCTAGGTTTTTTCTTACAATCCGGCCCCGGAGTTTTTCCTAGCCACCGTGCTTCAATCCTGTTGGTGCGTGCTCACTGGGGTTTTAGGCTGGGTGTTTTGTAAAAGCACTTTGTGACAACTGCTGATGTAAAAAGGGCTTTATGAATACATTTGATTGATTGATTGATTGATTGATCGGCAGACCTTGCTCCAGGTACAGGACAATGCCCGGCTTATGTGGCCAGTGTGTAGGGAGTTCCTGGATGACAAAGGCCTTGATGTCATTGACTGGCCCTTGTTCCACAGACATGAATACAATTGTCAACCTCTATCGGCTGGTGATTTTGGTTTCCAATGACCGTTGTTACCTAATTTTGTTCTCAACAAATAACACAACATACAGTAAAGATCTTTTATTTATTTCCTTCATCGAGACCTGATTTGTGATTTAAGTGTTATAGCAGTGTAAATTGTCCGATTCTAGTAGGCTATCGATCTCAGGAGAAAATACATTTTGGTTACCCAGTGTGTTTAGCATGTATAAACAAAACTTGTAAGCTTTAGCCTCACGCTAGTTAACCCATTAAGATATTTAATTGTGCACCTGTTAGCACAAATATTTCTCATACGTATTTCAGGTTTTGTGATAAAAATTCATGAATGGCAATTAAAAAGAAAAACTATTGGATAAATGTTTAGTATTTTTGTTATTTCTTGCAAAGCACGATGGATAAAGGAGCTGTTATTTAATTTTGCTATAGTATAGTAAATCATGTCTTCATACAGCTGTGACCACGTATTGTACACAATTTCAATACCAACAATCAGAATAGTGCAGTATTTTAAATGCTGTAAAATATTTGCCTGTGGTAATTTTTGGGAAATGTGAGACATTTATATTTTATATACCTGATACTAACAAAAGGATTAGTGAAATTGAGCTATGCATGACAAATTGTTCTATGAATGGTTTTATAATTTCCAAGGTACTCTTAAATATGATATCACATTGAATCATTATATTATATATTATAATTCTTTTTTTTTTAAAGAGAATAATCTAAAGTGATGGATACAAATTATCCTTATTTAATCTAATATACACGTGTGACTTAGTTGTAAAATGGTTTCATAATCTATACACACTTTGTAGTGAGGGATACAACATGATTGTGGTTTGACAGATATCTCATCCAAAATTATACTCATACAGTCATACAGACCGCTTATAAATATTGAAAATATTACTTAAAACCAGGAAACTCTAATTATCAAGTGTGTAGCAATTACTCAACTAAATCTTAACAGAAATGAATCTTTATAGCAACAACACATTTAAAGTAGGCTACTTTAATTAACATCAAATAAAACTTAATCTATGTCCATATATGTAAATGAAGTGGGCAGGAATATTTTACATGCGTATGTAAAATTAGAGCATATCGCTACATTTATTAAAGACAATGACAATACATTACTTTAGTCACTGATGTTTGTTAGTACAGCACAATCATGGTCTTTCACCCACAGCATCCATAAGCACTTTTGTAAATATATTAATATATATTTTTTGCTTTTCTACATATACTTTTTGTCTCATAGCAGCACATGACAAATGAGTATCGCCTTATCTGATTGTAAAATCTCTTTTGACTGAAGTTGCCTTGCTCTTTCCTGATTCATGTAATCCAGAGAACATTAGTTGTTTTCTTTTAATCGTGTCTAGTACGGAGTCTTCACAAAAAACCTCTGGCGTGTTGTTACATAGAGTATGTCGATTTGATTTGTTTTCTAAAGCGCTTTGGCAATTGTTTCTTTTGATATAACCTAACACATAGATGTTTACAGGGCTACTGTCACGCAACACTGCTGGCAAACAGTATTCTTTAGATTGCAAATAGCAAACCGAATGCAATGATGTGCAAATGACTTCCCCCTATATTTAATTGAAAATTGTACAAAGACAACATCTCAAATGTTGAAACAAAGAAACATTTAGAATTGTAGCCAGCAAGCGACTTACATTTTTTTTTTATCACTGTGTTGTGTCACATCTTCATTTAACTATACTCTGTAAGTGTTTGGGAACCTGGGAGACAAATCGTTGTAGTTTTGAAAGTTGAATGTTTTCCTGTTTCTTTTGTTAGCAATAAACAGAATCATTTATCCCATAAGTCTGGGGAAAACCTTTTATTTGCATGAGTCCAAGATGCTATACTTCCGTAGTTCTTACAGGATCTCCAATAATTACAAAGTTAATACACTTTATGCCAGTACACATAGGAGGCAGTCAGTGATCATAGCCAATCATTGCACAGTCTATTATCCTCCAATATGAAAGGATTATCCTACATAATACCTTTGTATGGTATGTTCCAACCTCCGCATGGCCCATGAGTCTATTGATGGAATCAATGATTTCCAAGTTTCCAAGCAGGAGGTATGAACAAGGTTTGTAAGGCTTATGAGTTACGGCCACCACATCTTATACAGTATGTTGTCTATGTGCAGCGTTAGTAAGAACTTATGTCTTGTGTTAAGAATCCCATGCCCAAAATCTCTCACCTGGTATAGGATTTCAGATGCACAACAGTTTGTAGCCTCCTTTGTCATATTTCTCGTAATGTGCCAAATGTTTTCAGTGGAGGACAGGTCTGGACTGCAGGCAAGCATCTAGATGATGACTTTTACCACAAAGCCATGCTTTTGTAATACGTGCAGAATGTGGTTTGGCATTGTCTTGCTCAAATAAACATGTCTATCCCTTAAAAAAAGACATGTCTAGGTGGCAGCATATGTTGCTCCAAAACCTGGATATGTTGTTCAGCATCAATGGTGCTTTCAAAGATGTGGCACCCATGCCATGTGCACAAATACACCCCCATACCATCACAGATGCTGGCTTTTGAAAAGTGTGTTGATGAGAACCTGGATGGTCCCTTTTCTCTTTAGCCAGGAGGACACGATGATTCTATCCATGATTCCCCAAAAAAAATTCACATTTTGACTTGGCACACCACAGGACAGTTTTCCAAGTTACCTCAGTCCATCTTAAATTATTTCTGGCTCAAAGAAGGCAATAGGTCTTTTTTATGCATGATTTCTTCTTTGCATGGTCGAGTGTTAACTAGCATTTGTGGATTAATGGTTTGTAGAAGTCTTCCTAAGCCCATGTAGTTATGTCCAATACAAAATTGTGTCTGTTTTTAATGCGGTGTCACTTGAGGGCCCAAAGATCACAGCCATTCAATATTCGATAGTTTTTTAATTAAATGTAGGGTATAAATGATTTGCACTTCATTGCATTTGTAGAGTTGGAACAAGATGTGTTTCACCTCTACAATTGTAGGCCTACTGTATATAAATTAAATTGTGAAATACAGATGCAGAGATTTAAATTTAAATGGAGCACCAATGTTGTAACCTAATTACCATTCTTTTTATCTTGTAATCCCTTTTCCATCTTTGAATTGGAGAACAGATTTGCAAGACTCCAATTACAATGATCATGCAATTAACAGAACACAATAGTTGTTCTCTTTTGATGAAAATTAAATCACATGGCTGTTTGTATAGCTGGGAATGTTGATTGGAGTGTTTAATACAACATGTTGGTCATATCGTTATCAACGTACTTGATTTAGGGTTATACTGTACACTGCCCATTCAACTCTGAACCGTGAAGCCAGATCCAATAGAGCGGTAGAGAGGTTAAGGAACTCCACCCACACAATGTTGTGGAAACCTGTTGGAGAGAACATGACTGATTCCCTGCAAAATGTGCCTACATGGTGGTAATTAATTGTATGTGAATTTTACACTTTGTTGAAGTAAAGAAAATTGTAAGATACTTAGATCTTGGATGTCAGCAATACTATATGTTAATGTAATCATCAACAATTCAGTGCAATCAATCTAAAAATACTTTTACTGCTCCCACACAATGTCTTTTTGATAGCTATTCCACCAGTTGATTCAATTGTGCAGCCGTTGGCAGATACTTACTTTTACTCTCAATCTGAAAAGGACCATATCAAAAAGTAAAGCCGCAAAATCAACCAAAAATCAAAATTGGGGGAATGTAATTTCATAGTGTGCCTGTTTAAATGAAGACGCCATAGAGAATTGACATTTTTTTACTTTGTCAGCAGTTGACTGTGTGCCAAGGGCAAGCGTTTTAACCCAATCCATTGAATTTCTTTACCTCATCTTTGCTAATTTTCTTTCTTCCAAGGTAATTAGAGAGTGATTAAGACATGGATCGGTACAATTAAGATAGTCTTCTAAATATGACTGTGCCCTATTCACGGTGGTATGGACAGGTTAACGTATATAAGTTATTTATCGCGAGTTATTTGGTGTTGGTGACGTCAAATCCCAAGTGCAAATGCTTGCTGAGGGTAGTGTTGCTCCCATCCAGGAGGGTTAAGGTTAGGATTCAAATGTACTTTAGGGTAAGGTAAGACAACAAAAAAGGTTACGGTTTGCCTTCAGAAAAAAGGCGCATCTCTCATCTCACAAGCATTGGGTTCCAATTCAGTGGCGTTCAGTAGCTCAACTTTACTTCATTTAGAGCCACATGTGTGTACTTCAGCACCTTGCAGCAGTACTGTCAAAACGGGCACATAAGCAATTAAAACATGGAACTGTTGTGTTGAACCATACATGATCCGAATTTGTTACGGCTGCTCAACAGTTTTCTGCCTTTCCTCCATTGACATTATAGTTGACTGAACTTTGGCCAACCTAAAACGCAAGAGGATTACATACACCCTGAGAGAAGCAAACATTGGTTTCATGTTGGGCCTCACTTATCACATGCACTTTGCTTAAGAAAGTGTTGAATCCAATTGTTTGAGGCAATCACACTTCTATGAATGAAATCCAAACATAGATTCCATGTTATGTCTTGCTTATCATTCACATATGTCTGTTTCACACCTGCTTGTCTAGGTAATCAACTTCAACATTCAGCAGTATTCTGCAGCAGACCGAAAATACAACCAAGCTTTTACGCACAAACATTGACATCTGTATGTGATTTAGATTCGAGGGGATAGGTGCAGCATAACAAAGTTGGATTTAATAATGTCATGCACACTGTTCGGCAATGCAGAAGATTACCATTCACACCCATTTTGTGTAAACCATGGGCTGCTAAAAAATGTAAAGCAATCAGTTGTGTCAAAAACAAAACACTAGTGAGTTGTTGCTAGTGAATGTGATTAAATCTTAACTTTGGTAATTCATGAAAATATAAAACTGTTCACTGTCCAGTTCACTGATGGCTACATATGGCCTATTTTGAGTCAATGTGGAGCATGTTGGGCTGGAGACATCATCGCCTGTATTGAAAGCTGCAGAAGCTGAGTAACAGCACAGCCTGTGTCACTCACCATTGCTGATTATGCCAGAAAAACAGTACTAAACTGTTTCAAAAGAAGTTATCCCCATGTCATTAAGGAGGTCAAGAAAAAACCTAATGACATTTTCTTTGTACATTTGAAAGGAATTTGAAGGAAAAATACAATGGAAAAGATGCGTGACTGCCTTCGCAACAAATACTTTTACTTGCTTCTAGGGTAACTAGCAAACATGCAAGTGAATGGCCTGGCTGTCACTGAGTACAAACAGTATGGGCACATGCCTCGCAGGTAAGCTGTGGTTTAGCTGCCGATATGAAGGGAATGTTTTCAACAAAGAAAGGGAGAGAGAGATGGGGTATGAGGGAGAGAGTGTAGTCATTTATAACGTTGCAGCCATGCTCCCCTCCATCTCCCTTTATGTCTGTCTCCTCTGCTGTAAATGTAGCCTTGAGGGAAATGCCAGACAAGGACAGAGCCTGTGCTGTGGCTGATGCATCGATGGGGGAGATACATCTTGTAGCGCAGCGTGCTAAATGACAAAATGATATCTCATAAGAGAGCCACACTGCCTGTGTGTTTGTGTGTGTGTGTGTGTGTGTTACTGTGTGTGGAAGAGAGGATAAGCGAGTTGCCACTGTCCATGCAATGTTTCTATAGGACAGCAAAGTATTCTATGTTGTGAATTCAGCCGTTGGTCCGATAGCGTGTGTTTACAGTGTGTGTACTCTAGTGTCGTCAGGATAAAAAGTGTGTGCTTCATGGATAGATGCGATTTAATATCCCAACAATAAGCCATCCGCATCATCCACATCTGCTTATAGACCAACATCATCAGGCGCTAGGGTCACCCGGGGATGTGGATTGGCAGAGGGCAGTGGACAGTGTGGTGAGGAGGAAGCACAGAAAGCAATTGGCCAAAGGTAGTCAGGAGAACAAATAAAGCCTTTAATACGTTAACTATTGACCAGGCGGGCTGAAATAAACTGGTGAGTATTGACAGGGCCGAAATCCCACTTTGAAGGGACTCCATAATGAAGCTGGTCAATGCTAAGCTGTCCGCAATCAATCGGCCATAACAGTTAATTACAGCTGAGGCCCGACTGAACTAAGAGAAAGAGAAGCCAAACATGCGGAGGTGGAGTGATGTGGAGCAGGTAAATGGGAGGCGAGGGGGAATTATCTAGCAAACCTGCGTCTGAGATATTAAAATGAAATGCGCATAGGGGTTGTGTGAGGGAATCTCTCATTAGGCTCTGCAATCCGAGGGTGTACATTTCCCATAGCATACTGGTGCCCATAGCAGAACGTAACCCTCTCCACTCCGCACATTGCACCAGCCCAATCTTATTAGGAAACTCAAAATGGAATAGGATTGAAAGGAACTGGATAATAATTGCATTTGTGTCGTCCTAACAGACCAATATTATTTGCCTGCACCTCACTGAGTAGCATGGTTTCTGTTGTTTATTTAACAAGACAAACCTCACTGAAGTGCTATGAGCCTCCTTTGAAATAGAAACAGCTGAATTGTTGTCTCTTGAGATCTTTTGTCAAGAATCTGTCATGGCCTACCATTTAAAAATAAAATAGGTTGCGCATATCTTGAGTTCAAATGATTATTTTAAATTGTGATGGTGTCAAGGGTAATAAAGATCCGCTTTCATATGGTTGAAAATAACAGTAAAACATCACTTGTGGCATAATTTCAAATGGCCCATGGCACCGCCATTTTATCACCCAACCCCCATACCCCCCCCCCCACTCCCAACCAGCCCCCACCAACACACACACTTCCCTGACTCCAGAAACCCAAAGGACCACAATAATTAAGGACATGATCCTGATTCATTTATTCCACCAACAGCTTCTTATTGCTGACTTTAAAGGAGAGATGACTGTCCTGGAACCATACTACAAGGTCTCTTATTATCAGGCCTACCACCTTTACGCTGTCCACGGGGTGAACAGGGAGCCCCATGGCATTCCCCAGGTCCTGAGGCCTTGTTAACATGTTTAAAAGTTTTACTCCAGCCATAGAAAGCCAGATCGCATTCCTCCAGCACAGCAGTTGCTTTAAGGGATGGTTTATTGCTTCCTGCCTGGAAGCAAATTTTGTAGCAGGTCTTTTTTTTTGGTAATTGCTCAGAATTGTGTTCCCTTTCTTGTGAATTGTGTTTCCTGCAGCATCTCTGACCTTTAGCTCAGCACATACATTGCCTTTGACTCGAAGGCATCTGGATGGGAGACGCTCACTTTGAGGACCATTGCACTTAGGAAGCGATTGTGATTGTTGTTTAATGGATCCCAGAACATAATAGAAAATCGGTCTGTATTTTCAAAAATGACATGTAGCATTCAGAAAGTATTCAGACCCCTTCACTTTATTATAGCCTTATTCTAGTGTACAAGAGTACAAGCGTACAAGAAATACATTTTTCTCAAGCTAAACCCAATACACCATAATGACCGAGGAGAAACCGGGAGGGGCCGTCACCACTGGTAGTTCTGTTTGTTCTGTTTCATGTTCTTTGATTGGTTTCACCTGTGTCTTGTTTAGTCTTCACCTGTATCTCATTTACCCCACATCATGTGCCATTTCTGTTCCTTCTGCCCCAGTGTGTCTTGTCAGTCTTCATTTCGTGTGATGTCTATGTCTCTTGTTCCTGGAGTTTCCCTGATAAGGTTCCTGGCTGTTCCCTGTAAGTTCTTTGATCAACGAGCCTTTGTTTCCTGACCTTAGCACCTGTGTCCTACCTACTATGAGATGTTGTACAGTGGTGTGCATTGTCATGTTGGTCCTTTTGTTGAACATCCCACACGTTGTATTTATGATGTTCATACAGCTGTCAGGTCTGCAGAAAAATCGAAAATTAGGTTAAAGAAATGTGTGTCTGTGAGCTTGTTTGAAGACCAGACTTGTGAGTGTAGCACCAAATCTGGTACCTATTTTATACCCAATTGCTCGTTTTGTTTTTGGAACTATAACATTCTATCAACAGATCAGGAAATATCCTTACCTCACCAACAAGCTTTACCTTTGTAATTGTGAAATCTGTACTTTGCTGACAAAGTACTCATTTTTCGACTGCATATTTGATCCCATTAAATGTACTCTTCTGGTTTTGTTGTGGTGGTGGTTTTAATATCTCTCCACATTTGTCATGTGTCTAACTTAGTATGTGATTACACAGTCTACACAATTAAATCAAGTAGATAATGAGTCCATTTGCCCGGTGTTCTTAGAAATCTTTTGAATGATTAATCGGTGATACTTTTCAAACTCTGTGTGGATTAAACATATTCAGAAGTATTTTGACACCTACAAATAATGTGAGGCCTGTGGCTGCTGTTTAACAGCATTCAACACTGTTTTGACACCTGTTTTTATTCATTGTAATACTTTCAGGCAGAAGTTGTTATATTAGATCACATGTTATGACATCTAGTATGTTGACATCTAAGTAGCATGGAATTCATTGGCAGACTGAGGCTACAATCCTTGAAAATAATGTAATACAGAAGTTGGTAAATTAGATTTCAACTTATAATATAATAATAATAATAATATCTAGTATGCAGACATATGCAGCATGCAATACCGTTGCAAGGCTAAATCTGTGTTTAAAAAAAAAGCTACATTCATGTGCACAACAACAAACCTCCAAACGCTATTTTTTCTTTTTGAAATAATGAATGATCCAAAGAGATCTGAGCGCTACACAGCTCGAGTGGCACGCGATTCAAACATTGGTTTCCTTCATGTCCTTTCTATACTCCAGCATAACCTACGACAAGCTGTGGAAATATAGAGTTTGTCCTCTCAGAAAGCCTTCTTCAAAAGCAAATGATAGCCTAGATAACTACAGTAGTAGCAATGTCTACTTCTGTCTACTTCTGTAAAAGAATCAAGCAAACCTGGTCTTCAGTAGAGCGGGGAAATAAACGCTGACCTTCCACCAAGAGAGGTCCTCAGTGAGTGATGAATTGGAGTACAGACAGTTAAGCCTCTCATGTTCCCCAGACCTGAATCCAATTGAGAAACTCTAGGACATGTATTGGTGCATCCAACAACACAGGTAGCACCCCAGACTGTCCATGAGCTCACTGATGCCCTGATCCAGGTCTGGGAGGAGATCCTTGAGGATACCAACCGTTTCATCAGAAGAATGCCCAGACCTTGCGAGAGTGCTTACATGTACGTAAGGGCAATACGCGCTTCTAAGTCAAATCATAAGTTGCCCTGATGAAATTCACGCAAGCTGGAACAGCCTGTGATTTCAATGAATTACTTTTAGATTTTTATTGTGAGTTGGAATCCAGCCCTCAATCGGTTGGTGATTTCGGTTTCCACTGTTGTTACGTCATTTGGTTCTCAACAAATTACAATGTCCAGTTAAGATTTGGATCTTGAATGTATTTCCTTAATCAAGACCCGATGTGTGATTTTGGTGTTCCCTTAACTTTTTGGAGCAGTATATATAGAGAAATATGTTGTTAGGACTACAGGCAAATACAGGTGTCATGCCCTGGCTGCGAGCCCCTGGCCGTTTCAGGGCAAGACTAATAGTGAGGCCTCTAGCCCTCTCTATGCCGTTGTGGGCTCCCCAGTCAGAGAAGCTGCATTCAGTTGACTCTGATTGGGGAGCCTACTTAGGCTAGGCTACAGCCACACTCGGTGTGGTTTATTGTTTGTTTGCTTGTCTCAACAGCTCACGGTTTGTCCTTTGTTTAATTCCCTTTTGCAAGTGAATGCTCTACATGTTTTTTGTATATCGTTTTATGTTAGTTAGACCTTTCATTTTACGTGTACAGTCCATGTAGTTTGTTTTGTCTTGTTTGGGATTAAAATCACCTTTTCTTTATACAACAATGTCTGCGTATGGTTCATTCCACACCACGACCATGACAGAATAAACCACCATCGAGAACCAGCGACATTCGACGAGCAGCGTTGGGGGAGAGAGCAGTACACCTGGTTGGGGGACTGGGGATCCGACTCTCTCTCCTCCGACGATTCAGGGGGCGGAATATGAGGACTGGGATCTTCCTGATGATGATCCAGGCTGGGGTGTCAACAGGGGGTGGACAAGTCCACCTTCTCGGCACCTGCTCCACGGCCGGTCCACGCCACGGCACCTGCTCCACATCCTGCCCTCGTCCCAGCACAAGCTCCACGACTGGCCCAAGTTCCAGCACCAGCCCCACTACAGACCATGGTCGTTCCGGCTCCAGCCCAGAGACACGTTACGGCTTCAGCCACACGGGTCAGTCTCCCGTGTCCTGCCCCCAGGGTCAGTCTCCCGTGTTCTGCCCCCAGGGTCAGTCTCCCGTGTCCTGCCCCCAGGGCCAGCTTCCCGTGTCCTGTCCCCCAGGGCCAGTGTCCCGCTCCCTGCCCCCAGGGCCAGTTTGCAGTGCCCAGCTGAGACGCTGCCGGTGCAGTGCCCAGCTGAGACGCCACCGGTGCAGTGCCCAGCTGAGACGCCGCCGTTGCTGTGCCCAGCTGAGACGCCGCCATTGCAGTGCCCAGCTGAGACGCCGCCGGTGCAGTGCCCAGCTGAGACGCCGCCGTTGCTGTGCCCAGCTGAGACGCCGCCGTTGCAGTGCCCAGCTGAGACGCCACCGGTGCAGTGCCCAGCTGAGACGCCGCCGTTGCTGTGCCCAGCTGAGACGCCGCCGTTGCAGTGCCCAGCTGAGACGCCACCGGTGCAGTGCCCAGCTGAGACGCCGCCGTTGCAGTGCCCAGCTGAGACGCCACCGGTGCAGTGCCCAGCTGAGACGCCGCCGTTGCTGTGCCCAGCTGAGACGCCGCC
>JACXGK010001876.1:0-42918 GCA_016801125.1 Novumbra hubbsi
GTGGAATGGGGGGAGAGAGGGTTGAGGTGGAATGGGGGGAGAGAGAGCGATCAGTAAGGGTGGGGGGGAGAGAGAGCGTGGAGGTGGAATGGGGGGAGAGAGAGCTTTAAGGTGGAATGGGGGGAGAGAGTGCGTTGAGGTGGAATGGGGGGAGAGAGGGCAATCAGTAAGGGTGGGGGGGAGAGAGCGATCAGTAAGGGTGGGGGGGAGAGAGAGCGATCAGTAAGGGTGGGGGGGAGAGAGAGCGATCAGTAAGGGTGGGGGGGGGGAGAGCGATCAGTAAGGGTGGGGAGGAGAGAGCAATCTGTAAGGGTGGGGAGGAGAGAGAGCAATCAGTAAGGGTGGAGGAGAGAGCAATCAGTAAGGGTGGAGGAGAGAGCAATCAGTAAGGGTGGAGGAGAGAGAGCAATCAGTAAGGGTGGAGGAGAGAGAGAAATCAAAGTGGCGTTTGAGTGGCCACTTACCTTTGGTGTGTTGATTTTTCTTCTCAAAACATACTTCACAATCTGGATTCAAACCCCCCAACCCGGATTTGAACTCACAAGCCTAGGCATGCAAGTCTGATGCTTTACCTCCATAACCACACTGGATGTTGGTTGTTAAGAAGCCAATTGGTATGATATTACATGCTGTATGGCTATTAGGGGCAGTGTTTTATAAAAAAGTCTTAACCAGGATTTGAACTCCCAACCATAGACACCTAAGTCTGCGGCTTTACCCGTTTGCCAGAGCAGATGCTTTTGTTGAGGGCTGTTACAAGTTATATAATATTGTATTAGTATGGTTACTAGGGGCTGGGTTCAATACAAAAGTCCTGACCTGGATTTGAACTCCCAACCAATGACTTCTAAGCCTGCTTCTATACCCGATAGCCAGATCAGATGCTTGCTTCTAAGTCTGCAGCAATTAGTATGATATTGTATTTAGTATGGCTTCTACGGTCAGTGTTACATAAAAAAGTCTTACCCAGGATTTGAACTTCCAACCAGTGGCATCTCAGTCTGCAGCTTCACCCCATAGCCAGAGCAGACGCTTTGGCAAAGGGCTGTTACAAGTCATAATATTGTATTTAGTATGGCTGCTAGGGGCAGCGTATAATACAAAAGGCTTGACCTGGATTTGAACTCCCAACCAGAGGCGTCATAGTCAGTAGATTTACCCTGTCACCAGAGCAGATTCTTTGCTTCAGAGTTTGACAATTAGTATGATATTGTATTTAGTATGGCTACTTGAGGACGCATTCAAAACAAAACTGGCACTGGATCAGAACTCCTTAACATTGGAACACAAACCCAAAGCTTTACCACGGTGACCACAACAGATACTCACAACATGCTGCAACAATTGGGATTGTATTTCATAGTATGGTGACAAGCGACAGCAGTCAAAAAACATGTTTTGGCTGGGATTTGAACTCCCTAAAAACAGCATTGAAGTCTTCAGCTTTATCCCATCGCCACAGCAGAAGCTAGATGATATTACTTATGGTGTGGTGACTAGGATCAGTGTTCAAGACAGGTGTTAATTACCACATAAGATGCTTTAGAAGAACTCTGACTATTGGTATCCTGCCACCTTTGGGAGACATTTAAATGTAGAAAATTCAAAGAACAGCTCTGTTGCAGGTACAGGTAACTCATTTTGGTGACTGCATAAATCTTACTGTTGTTTTCACCAGACATGTAAACACAGAATGACTGAACCTATGGGTGGAAAGAATCCTGTATCCACATTCGTTTGAACATAAGTATACTGGTCATAGAAAAACAAACGTGAACCTGAAATAAGAAGTTTACAAGTCTCTAAGATAATCCCAGCAGTCTTTTAATTGATTTTTAAATGATCACCTTACAGCTAACATCTGCCTTCTGTTTTTTTGTGTGCAAATATTGTATTTTTAATAATGTTTTTCTCTTCTTTGAGCCATCTTTGATCCTTGAAATTCTCAGTCTAATTGTGTGGTCGTTAGAAAACCAAGACTTCTTAAACTAGCTGAACAGCTATTGGTAATAATAGTCAAATTACCTCTGTGTCCGTGTTGGGCGAAGGTACCATCCCAACCAATCTGTAAAAGATTTTTGTTCCACCAGCTATTAGAAAAATTTAAATTCTACCATTTTAGACTATTATTTTAACCTTATTGTCTGGGGAAACTATTTAAAATATCTTTGTTTTTGATTGCTCAAGCCCTTTAAACCAGATGCAGGTTTCTGCAACATTAAGCAGTGGCTGTACAAAAACTACACCTGTATTTCTGAGTTAAAACAGGTCTACCAAAGCTAGAACAGGCTGGTTTTTTGACCCAAAGGCACAGAGGCTTGCGGATCTGCTTAGGGGTCATAGGTTAAGTCCAAAAATATAAATGTTGACAGGAAGCTGATACACATGAAGGGTACGGGTGGTTGTCATCACAACAAGCTGAACACAGATTAACGCATGTCATGTCCCGTCTAGGCTCCACGCAGTCCAAGACACAGAAAACAATAACATCCTCACACTGGTGACCCCTTTGCCTCCTCACATAGAGGAGTGGTGTGGAGGGGCAGAATACATATTGCAGTATGATAATGAAAGTCATCCACGGCTATGTTTAAAAGGAAACACCATGCTTAGATCTGTGTCATATTAGCACAATGATTAGGTGCTGAATCTGAATATATTCCAAAGAGAAGAGAGGACAACGCTGTGTTAAGTACAGTTCAATAAATATCTTTAATCTCTTAATTATAATTATGTCCACGTGTGTGGTGTGTAGCTTTGACACTGATTCCCATTGTATTCCAGGCAAAAACATCTATGTGGCAATACATTTCTCAATTAAATCAATTTACAGCGGTCTTTTCGTGTGTTCACTTCTATCTTAAGTCTCAGAATTTAATATATGAAAATAACAGTAGCAGTTTCCCACTCAAAGTCCCTATTTGTACAAGCGCCTGCAAAGGTTGGCCTTGAATTGCTGTGGCACAGCAGAAAACTTCCCAGACTGGATTATTTAACCACGGAACTCCCCAAACGTAGATGTTAGGTTATCTTGTGCGAGCCATTAACCTGTTACTGCAGTGGGCTAAATCATAGTCATATAACTAATCTAGTTTGAGGCAAAAGTCTACACTAATATACCTTTGACTTAATGGTTGTGTTAATTCACCGCCAAAACCTGTTCCTTCTGTTGGTCCTCTGTATGTCTTCCTGTGTTATTCCTTTACCAAAAGAAATAATAAAAACACATAATACTGTGTCACTGCTTGTTAATTTCTGCAGTGTCCCACTCTGATTAAAATGTAACATTACATGGACCTTTAACAACAGGTTGGTATACCATTTGTGCCTAGTTTTGGCACTCTTATTGACAAGTAGCTGATAAATCACTGGAGAGGAATGCTGACCACTAAGCATCAATTGAAAGTCATCTCAGGGTACAAGGTAATGAACTAATCAATCTTCCCTAATCGTAATGTAAATTACGTGTATTATTGGGTGATGTGTATTTTATACAATTAAATGTATATGTCTGATGATGAGGATACATGTGTCTTTCCTTTTTAAGCCTGTGTGTGATGTGTGAACCTTTGCTTGGAAGAAGGGGTTAGGAGGACACGGGCAAAATCAAAACCTGGGGCAGCCTCCCGGTGGCAGTTTGGAAAGACCGTAGGATGTAGACAGGTGGTTGTAGTCTGGGCGCCTCTGAACCCTCCATCTCCTGGCTGTCCTACACCCATGTGGTGCAGCATTAACTGTAGCATTGTCTTCTACGTCAGCCTTTTTGCCTTTGTCCTCGGCCCCAAGCTGCTCTTTGGGAGCCTTTACATTCCTCTGTTGACAAGGTCGCATTAAAAGGCAGGTGTGTAGGGGCGGGGCTGGGGCTGCAAGGAGGCCCTGGAACTTTACGGAATCTGACAGCTTTCGGTGGGCATTGGTAGGACGCTGATGTAAACGGACGTGTTTGCACCACAAATTCTACACATTTTCCATAAATCAAAAAGGAATCATCTGCGGTTTTAAAGCAGGTATTTCAGCATTTATGCACGTTTGGCCATTCAGTGGAGACATACTTAACATTTTTGGCCATTTCAGCCATTCTTCACATTTTAAACTTTAAATGATTAATGTTTGTGGGGCTTAGGCTGCCAAGCCTTCACTTTTGATCTAAGTCCTATTATTGAAATAACAAGCATAGTTGGTTCCAGAAGGTGTGCTATTTAATTGCGTAGTTCCATTCATATTTTCCAGCAGGTCAAGAAGGGTGTATGTGCATGACATCTTCATTTTTTGTTTATACTGGTGAAGACGTTGTAACACACTTGTATCAGTCACATGACTGTGTAAGTAGCACTTCTGTGAGACACTAACATGCTAGTAATGCGTTTAGGAAGGCAAGTCGGTTGTCCTCAGTTCCCTGTATGTGCTAGTAGTTCTGTCCGTCACGTTCTAGACCATAAAGAAGAAGTTATTGCAGAATAACTGTAGCGTACTGTACCATCCTTGCATAATACCTGAATACAAATACCAGGATACCTGAGGTGTACTATTGGACCCTCCTCACCATATTACTCATGGTTTAGGCAGTTCCGTTGCAGAATGCATCTTTACATTTGAGTGTTTTGATGGTGTTCTGATTGGAGGCCTGTAGCTGGAAATGAGGTGGGATATTATAACCACTAACCCCCTCCCCATTGGAGGACAGAGACAGAAAAGAAATGTACGAAAAATAGATTACATAACAGATTTTACATAACGGCCATAACAAATAAAGGGAGGGTCGAGGAGCGGAAGGATTGGGGGAGTTACGCGGTTGACCTTGACATTGTGCTCCCAGGCTGGGCATGGAGGCACCGTCTGTAAAGGGTGAGTCTAAGAAGAGGCTAGAACAGCGTGCCAACAGGCATTCATAACAGCAGCTACAGCTTGGTCCAACAATATTTACAAAGATTGGACAAAATATTATTAAACATATGATGGCAGGCTACATTCAAACTTTATACACAAAATCTGTTGAAACAAAGAACAATATAGGTATCAAAATGACAACCATCAATGTCAACCATCTTCACGGATTTAGCACCCAATTCTTAGGCAGATATAGCATAACTATGGGAGATACCCACAATCCCCATGCAGATATAGCATAACCATGTGAGATACCCACAACCCCCTGCAGATATAGCATAACCATGTGAGATACCCACAACCCCCTGCAGCTATAGCATAACTATGTGAGATACCCACAACCCCTGCAGATATAGCATAACCATGTGAGATACCCACAACCCCTGCAGATATAGCATAACCAAGTGAGATACCCAAACTCTCCATGCAGATATAGCATAACCAAGTGAGATATCCACAATCCCCATGCAGATATAACACGACCATTCAAGATACCCACGATAGATAAAGAAACATTAACAGAACAACCAGAAATTACAATTAAATTACTCATATTTTAACAAAATAGTTGGCACTTCTATACACTGGTGCACAGTCATGTAAAATGTCAAACTGCTATAATAAGTCAATAAGTAGATAATACTTAGCTCATAAAAGATCAATATCCTCCAGAAACATATAAAGAAGAGTGAGGATATTGTTGGTTTCCTGTCATGCTGTCTCACATTAGTGCTACATTTTCTGCTGAGGGTCTACCCACCAAGATGAATTTGCTGAGAGTGACATATCACACCCAGCAGATTCTGTTAGTCCAATGGTTTTTTGGGGAAGGAATTGTAAAATATACTGACCTGTTGCCTTGCAGCTGAGCTAAAGTGGTGAGCTGTAGAGAGTATTTGTTTCCTTTAATCCAGATGCTGACCTTAACCTCAACCTGCTTTAACACTGGAGAGAAAAATCAACATTCCACAAACATTTACAGTAAACTCCAGAATTATTTGGACAGTGTCACATTTGATCTTTCTTAGTTTTTTATTGTAGCACTTAGGGTGTCTGTAGAAATTATTCAATTACTATTATCTTAAGGGGCTTTAATTTGAAGATATTGTCAACAATATGGCTCACGAATAGTTTGCATCTTTATTATGTTTTATTTGCCTCATGAGTGCCAGTTTGACGTTCCTTGACACTTTTTTGGTCCTCATGTCCTCCAACACCAGAAACAGACTGCGAATACAAAGCCAATAATCCAGATTAATTGTTGAAAGCTCTGTTGTGCCTACACTACTAATGGAAACAAACACAACTGCCAATAAAAAACAGCAACAAAATCACACAAAACGTTTTGTGTCTGAAAATAGGGGTGATAATGTACCAAAGGTGTTGGATGAAAATACAAACAAAATGTTTTTGTCACAATGCATATGGATTTTAATGTGTTTTGTCAAGTTTCCCAAAGAGTAGATAATAAATTATGATGGCAATATACCACGTGTAGTTTGATTTGCATAATTGTATAATGTAACAAGTTGTGGAACTTCCAGATCAAGGCACAGATACATTATTTTATTACAGCAACCAACTATATAAAGGAAAACATTTAATGATTCAACTCAATGAAGGTTAGAAACCCATACAGAAAGTAGTCAGTCAGGGCTGCTGGAAGTTGTGATGCAGAAAACTTTAAAGGATGATACACAGAAATGTAAAATCTGAGAAAAAGGCTTAAATAGAACCATTGATATCTTTAATTCAAATGCACTTGAAATAGTTAAAGCAGAAAACACATTTTATAATTTCCCAGGCAAAAATGTGCAATTTTTTTATGAAATGAGTAGATTTATAAGGCTTGTGAAAATTATATAAATTCATAAAGAAATATATACATTGTGACAAATTAATCTTGGGAAGTCATTCATCAACTGTTTTAACAATTAAACTTTTCCAAAGGCAACATTCTTACATTTGTGGTTATAAAACTAAATAACTAATGGAAAGCCAAATACTTCATAATTAGAATAATAGCTTATAATAATAGCTCTTTCTAATTGGTTTTAAGTCTAACCAGTTGAAGAGAAAAATACATTCATACAAAAAAACGGTACTACTCTTTTTGTATAACCGATTGTATGATCAAGATTATGGAGCAAGCAGTATACCGTTGTCCAGAACCTGGTATGTCTTACAGCACATAATGTTAATGTCAGTATTATTTTGAAAGTTCTAACAATTCATACCAACAACTTGTTTGTAATACCCGTTGCTGCTGTGGTAGGTGTTCATCAGAGGCAGCAACCTAGGCCACTGCACCCTGGACACCGCTGCTTTGAATATGTTGCTCATAAACAAATTGCTTCGCTGAGCACGTCTATCTCAGAGCTGCAATTGGGTTACTCAAACCCACCTGAGAAAACAACTGAACAAGGACAGGGATATGTGGGGGGCCTCTCGGGTCTTCACCCTCCTTGAGGAACTCCGTCTGTGTTTATCTATTAGATAGACAGATGTTCTCTCATGTAAAAATACACATATTTTCACGTTCACTCCTGAGTACAGTTTGTCCCAGAAGAAAATGTAATGTCACGTTGAGAGCCCATAACATACAGTTGTGTTTATTATTCTACAAAAAACAGCAGGTGTCTACGGCTTCTCTATTTTACTCAGAACATCCATCTCAAACTTAATGTTACACCTGTTATATGCCTGTTCATTTGACATTATGGTTGTAGTGTCAATAATATCAACCATGTTGTGGCACAGATGAAAAACGATTTGCTTACCAAGTGTTGTGATTCATGAAATCTTTGGTTTAGTATTTCACCCAATTTCCCAAGCATTGTATGGGTTGTCGCAGCTCAATATTACATCCACCCAGACGGTATGCTAATCAGCTACGCGGAAGGACCGAATACTGTAGTCATTGTATAATTTCTATGTAGATCTGCCGTTTCCGGCTACAATAGTCAATAATACAATAGTCTTAATAAATAAATATGATACATTTTATGCTATCCTAATAGACAAAAAAAAAAAATTCTTTCTGAAACAAGAGCATTTCTAAGTGACCCCAAACTTTCTAATGGTAGTGATATTTATACTAATGACTAACTAAACAGTTTGGGGTTTGGGGTCTCATGGGACTCAAGCGGGGAGTTGAGACCACTGACAATATCCACCTGGAATCTGAGTGACCAGACTTTCACAAAGTAGTGTTTGAGCACTGAATAATGTCAGGAGTGGCAGTCCCCGCTTGACTGTTCCCCCAAACCCACCTAGAGACCAGTGTGTGTATGTATGTATGTATGTGTGTATGTATGTGTGTGTGTGTTCCCACCCCCTCCCCAAATGAGAAACCATTCTATTTTTGCTAACTGGGTCACCCACCTCTGTGAGACAAGTTTCCCACCACTGCAAAATATGCAGTGCCAAAGCAACTTTGCCGCAACTGTCCACAGTGTGTGCCCATGATATTTCATATACTCAATCCCACAGAAATAAGTTATCACTTAGAATATACTATAACCCACCACCCCAGACAGACCATTTATTCCTGGTACATCCCATCCACCCAAGACACAGTATATAGTTTCTTGATTGTAAAGCAGAACTTGTGTCCTGGCATAATGCATAAAGGCATTAAAATGAAAGATGTTTATTGGTATCATGGTACAAAAGCCATGATAAAGAAAGATGAGGACCACAGGAATGCCTGACGTCTCTGGTGTCGCCTGACTTGTGTGCTCAAATGGTTGCCTACATCAAAATGTCTTAATAGAAAAAGTAATTCCGCCTTACGAGTCTTTAATCACTGTCAGCTGGTAGGTGCTCCTTATGTGAGAGCTTTAATAGGTGACCAGAGCACAAGATATCTTATCTCTGTAATGCACACCACAAGCCATATCTTTGAGCGTTGGTTATATCTAGTTCACATCAAGTATTGGAGCATTTGTTTGAATACAGCCCACTGCTCTTTCGACAAAGTTTCTCTGTGTCATGAACCTCTTTTCTTTCAAATTAAGGTAAAAGTGCATACAAAAATCTTTAAGCTACTAGTGCTTTTCCTTTTTCTAAATTCACATGTTATTATTAGGTGTGTGGGGGGGTGCTTGATTTTAATAGTTAATTTCGCCCCAAGGTGTGATTTAGTGTGGGTTCATAGATTTTAATTTCACTACCTGTTTGTTTGTCTTTAATGGATTATTTATTTTAACCTGAAGTCAACATGAAGACCAAAGCAGCATTATAGGTTATGTGGATGTCAGGCATAACCCAGGTAATTGAGTTATGAAAGTCATATGACACAAATGTGGGTAAAAAGGCAGGTAACCAGGGTGGGGCAACATGGCAGGTCTTGGATGCTCGTGTCAGAAACTGAGTTGTGAAGGGCTGCCTATAATTGAGAAGGACCTTTTTAAAAGCTTTCAAAAGCCACTAAATGACCACAAGTGTGGTTTAACCAATCTGAGAAACATGGAGCAAATCTGCTTAGACGAAAAGGACAATATCACTCCTAGACTCTTTGCAAAGCGGGTGCCTTCTTATCCCAAAATACATAAAGCAGTTTTTGCAGGAGAATTTGGCTATACCAATATTAATGTGTGAGGGTTGAATCCTTATGCAAGCCACATAATTCCGTTTTTTTCACTGAAAAAAATCTGGTTTTCATAGTCGTTTATTTTCAATGTTTTATCCATGCGGGCAACAGCCCATTGATACCACATACATAAGGTTTCACTAGTGGCTCGAACTAGTGACTACATGCAGACATGGCTATTAAAGACTGCGGGATACAAACAGCCAATTGGTGGCCCAGAGTCCGAGGGTGTCTTGGTAGTGAAACATGATGCTCGAAGAGTTGCCATCACATGGTGGAAATTTCCACTGGGTTCCTCACTTGTTAAATGGGAAGGGTCTCCCTTTACGGGTCTTCACAACGCTTAGACTACTCACCTCCGCCTTTGGACTGCTGAACATTTAACATTTAGGTAGGACCCCATTTAAGTTTTCCATGTTTGTATGCTGCTTTCTCCATGACTTTATTATTTGTCAACCTCATGGTTTTGCAACATTGTATCCCATTTCAATTTCCACAGGAAAGCGGGTGGTTACTGTTTTCATAAACAAAACATCTTCAAGATTACGGCTGAAAGTTCCGGTTTAAGCCCTCAAATAATCGTTTTTGCCAATTCACTTGCCATTTAGTCCGATTAGTACAATAACAATGGCTTTTATGGTGTCATTCATCTACACTTTAATCAGTAGGTTAAGATGGCTATGCTGGTTGTTGACTGAGAGCAAAATAGTGTTTAACTTTCGCGCGAGCTAATGTCTCGTGTAGATTACATTGGCCTATCATGTCGTCTTTTGCAGACTGTTAGTGTTATAACGCTGGTAACATACGTACAATTCATTTTGATCACACTTACAATTTTAGGGGGAAAGAAGAATCTTTGCTGTTCTTAGCGCGCTTTGGTCTTCCGTGAACTTCCCCGCGTGTGTTTTTGGAACTTGTACATGTATTAACTTTAACCATTTGATAACATTAACAACGGCACTGTTAACCCAACTTTTAGTAGTTATAAACAGCGGTAATCATTATGTTTGTTTAATAATGTGTATGTGTTCTAAAGGTTTTACAGTTATACGTTAAGTAAAGGTATAATGAACATATATAAACAAATGAATAAGTGAACTCGAGGCAGGGTTTGCAGTTTTTGTGGAGCCGGGATTATTATCTGGAACATTTCTTCAAATCCTTTTAATAATTGTCTTTTATTTGATAAATATCTCGTTAATATTCGCCTTTGTCACTGACATGAACCCGAATGTATGTATGTTATGCTAATCCAACACTCGTCCCTTTAACAGGATTGGTACCATGTCATAGCCTACAAATCCTTAGCCCAGCGATCACAACATCACATAGGGTCACAGACGCATAAGCACGCCATATCCTAAATAGAAAAAGTGCTATCTGATTCAAATAAATTGTTCTAAATTATGTCCGCTGGACATATACCGATGCAGCGTGCATTTGGCCACCTCTGTCACCAATCATATACTTTTCTGCTTTTGCTATACAAACTAGTGTAACGTGTAATTATTTTTGTAAAAAATGTCGGCAACCAAATTCAGCATCATGCACATGCACATTAATAGGCGTAAGGCTGCAACACACATGAGCAACTTTTGTAGTTATGTTGAAGATTATGTTAAATGTAGACGCTTTGTGGAATTAAGGTGGTATGGTGGTAAATTACAGTTTCCAAAACAATCTATCTGACTTGGTCTTGCTCATAAATGGGCGAAGCAGCTTCAGAGTTTAGATTCTCTGTTTGCACATAATTCTCTGTTTGCACATAATAGGATATTGGTAATTTCACTCAACAGCTACTGTTTTGCTTCAACTCTTTGAGATAGCTATACACATGTAATGCTATTAATGGTTTTCAGTCTAAAATACTACTCAAGAAACTGTATTTATGCAATAGAAACAACGCAAGAAGGTATTTTCAAGATTAGGAATCCAAATACAATGGAATCCAAATACAATGGAATCCAAATACAATGGAATCCAAATACAATGCCAAAAATCGATCTGTGATTTTAGACTGGGATACATTTTAGGGCAAACAATCCATTTGTGACAAAATCACTGTTTTATATTTCAAGAAAAGTTTATTCAAGTTTGTCAGACAATGAAATGCAAGCTTTTATCACAAGAAGGCTTGATTAATGCATTGGCTTTTTGTCAGAATTTCCCCCCAGTATTACAATTACATCAGAATCCCGCATCTCGAATGTTAACAATGACTAGTAGGAAATAACCCAATACCGTTATTTTGAATTCCATGCATTGGCCGCCTGTTTTAAAATGGTTTTCAAACTGCCTTATTGATTTATTTTTAAAGAACAATATGACCTTGTACCAAATACGTCAGACATGTTTGCATGTTCAGTCATTCCCTCAGATTCTCTAGCACTTGCCTTTTTAGTTCCAAAGTTCAGAATCAAGAAACATGTCCTTTGCAAAAGCCTCCCTGAAAATTTAAGGGTCTCAGAAAATAAGTGTTCACTCAAAATCATTTGGTTTGACTATTTATTTGAAAACTAGCATAAGCCGGTAGACTCTTTATGTTCGGACTAAACAATCTACCGATATGTGACTCAATAAATGGACCGTGTCAGAACTAACTTGCAATGATAGGGAATGTAAGCTGCTCTGACTATCAGATCTGCTAAATATCTGCTAAATGACCTGCATGTAAATGTCTATCAGGGTTATACCACTTTTTTGTTTGGAAAGTTTTCAAATGGCAGAAAGCAGTGAAAAGCAAACAAGCTTGCTGATAGTGTACCCGTTCCCTGGAGAAACCTGGCATATCTCCAAATGACCATACTGTCCCAGACAAGAGCTGGATATTGCCAACCCCATGAGTCAACTCAGGGTTTTTAGTCTTCACCTAATAGCCACTTGCCCATAATCATGCCAGTGGGAGTGAAACTAAGAGACCAAACAACCAATCATCTTCTGTGAATGAGCAGCCGAGAAACATTTTCAACTTTGTCATTTATAAAGGTCTTCCTTACAGGTGTAGGTTTGAGTCTTCCTTACAGATGTAGCAGGAAAGAAAACTACCTGTTGAGTCTTGGTTTCAACTGTGTCTTGGGCTAGCATGTGCTGGCTCGCTTGCAAATATGAGAAAACCGTTAAGCAGGGCTTTACACAGTCCAGAAAGAACCCTCCTCCTCTATCCAATTCAAGGCCACACCAATGTGCTTCTACGTAAAGTAGAGAAACTTCGTCATCAACCTTCCAAAGCAATAGCTGGATCAATATGGACTGATAAGACCTTCAGAGCATGGGGCCCTGGGGAGAGTGTTCTAGCAAGGGTGTCCACAAACAAGGCAGACCATGTACCAGAAACAAACAACTATAGCTTTGGTCAAAAAAGCATTTCTGCAGCTTCTTTAATGCATGGTAAACATTTGATCTCAATCTGTTTAATTGGATATGCATTTACTTATTGATCCTAGATATGTTTGGAAGTGGCAGAACTCCTGTTCATAAGTACATTACAGAATTCGCTGAGAGATTGATCTTTGGCAGTTTTATATGGAATTCCAAAATCATTTAGACTAAACCAGATGTTCTCGTGTGCAGTTTACATTTGTTTTACTTTTACAGCACAGGAGTGTTACCTGATAAAGGATATAAATGTACATTATTTCTTATTTGGGAGTAATCTGAAATGCAATTACAGTATGTAAAGATGCATAGGTTGTAGGTTGTATTATGCACGTCACAACATATTCATGATTACAGGGTGGGTGTCATGTTTTGGCTAATAAATGTCCTAACACTTGAGTTAAACACAAGTGTTTACGTTTAATAAAACAGATATGATCATTTGAGATGACATACGGTTGTCAGAATGTAAGTTGAGTCCAAGTTGTAATATCAGCTGTGTGCCCACTAAATTGCATTGTTCAAAGGTATCTCCTGATTTCTTTGTCCTTTAGGTCCAATTACAGTCAGTTAAGTTCAGGTACATAATGAATTTAACTGACTTCAAAGGGATTGGCCTTTGTCAAGTCGAACTTGAGTGTTTGTGCTTCGGGCCAGCTAGTACTCGTTTCTCTGTTGGTAACCATGAAGGTAAATAACTGCACTATTTGGCTTTTCTTACTTATGCTTATTACTTACACGCGCTGAATTGAGGTGATCCTCATGGAAATCTCTGCCCGTTTGGGAGATTACTGTCCACCCCCATGTTAACTGGTTTACTCCATAGACCCCCACTCACATGCTCTTGCCTGTGGAAATTCTAGCAAGCACACCTACTTGTTATAGATGATATAGGAACGGCCTAACCAAACAACGTTCACACATCTCACACGTTTTTGGATGTAGAGAGAGACACTGAATGGACCATAATGCTTCTGAGCATGTATCGATACCATATAGGTGAATAGCCTTGGCCAGATTTAACATAGCAATGTTGAGAAACAGTCTTTTTCTAGTGTGGGTTTCTGAGGTTTATAAACAATTTTTACACGTATAATGTGCAGAAGGAACTGTACCATAGGGGTGAGACCTAAACGCCAACTTTGAGGAAACAACTATATTACATTCTTTCTGAAGGTAGACATTCTACCATCAGCTCAGTGATTGTCTAATTTAAATATATGCAAATCCCACTTTTGCAATCCCATGGTTCATCCAACAATACTACTGCAATTTCTCAAACGAACTCATTCTAGAAAGAAAGGTAAATCAAAATGCAAACAAGAAAAATGTATTCTCACCTGGACTCGTATCTCCTCGGGAGGTGATTTGATTAATCGGTCACAGGCACACAAGTAGGTATGGTTTATACTGGGTAAAAGATTATTATAATCCATTTGATAAAGGGTGTGTTCCGGATTTACAGCTCCGAACGTCTATGTGAGCTTAAAACAAAAGTTATTTAGTGTTCTGTGTGTTCACATGCAGACGTGATTGCTTACGGTAAAAGTCAGCTTTCCCGACATATATTGTGTTGTAGGCTATCTTGTCTACATCATGGCAAAGTAGCACAAACTATTGTTGGATTTGAGAGGGGTGACGATGCCTCACCAGGGCTGTCATTTACACCATGGGCCACAGACCGGTGTCTCATGGATCACCATAATTGAATTTGCACAATAATTCCTGGCAGAGCTGACATGTCTGGCAAGGAGCCGCATCGACTCCATATGTAGAATGTATCGTGTGTGTGAGAGGTATAGGGGAATCATTTCGGACCACCCCTTGCAAATCTCTCCCAATTTTAGAACTTTTTATCCCATTTAATCCCAATACATATGTTAAGCCCTGGTCATTTTTTGTTTATGTTGTTAATTATTCATTTTGGACGGTCCTAGCGGCTGTAAATGCAGCTGAGAACATCATGTTTCTTATTTCTTAATTTCACCGCTGAGGTAAAGAGTGAGGGTTCAGTTCCTTAACCCAACAAGGAGAAGGGAGAATGAACAGTTATTTCCTTCCCGGTAGAGCAGTTGTGTTGTTGAACTGAATGACTTATCATCATTATCATCATTATTATCATTACTTCTACTTTTCAGCACACATTTAACAGGATGATTTGAAAGTCTAGATTCCCTTTGGTTTTTCAATCAAAAAACGATGATATCCAACCGTATACAATGCATTAACATGCATTAGCATCACCAATAAGTCATTTTAGCATTAATGTAATGTTTCTGAATCCTTTATATATGAGGACAAAGTGGAATAAAACAAACCTTGCTTTGTTTTATTCCACTTTGTACTCATATATAAATGATTCAGAAACATGACATTCAGACCTGATCTGAACGTGCTCCCATCTGTGAAGAGAATGTGGAACCAATGGCGGACCGGCCAAGTGTGGTGTTCTCTGGCGAATGTCACTCGAGCTGCACTTCTGGGTTGTGCACAGACACCAGAGGGGACCTGTGTTTCTGACTTTCTGGTCATAAACATGTAAACCGTTAGCCAGCTTATTTTGTTGGGCGCTGGCAGTGCTCCTCCTGTTCCTCCTCACACAAAGGAGCAGATACCGGTCCTGCTTCTGGGTTGATGCCCTTCTAAATCCCAGTCCAGCTCTCCTCGTGTAACGGCCCGTCTCCTTGCATCTCCTCCATGCTCTTAGGATAGTACTGAGAGAAACAGCAAACCTTCCTGTGACGGCGTATTTGGATGTGCCATCCTGGAGAAGCTGGACTCATGCAACCAATAGTGACAAGGACACTAGCAAAATATAAAACTAGAGAAGAATCAGTCAGTAAGGATAAGGAGAGAGACATTTTCTGTGGTCACCACCTGCGAAACTATTACCTTTTCGGGGGTTGTCTTGCTGTGTCATCTCCAGTGCAAATCTTGTCACATTCGTTTGCACCAAAACAGGTGACATTGATTAACTATCGCTGATGCTTTGTAACAGGACAGATTGATGTCCCTGAAATATGATTGACTTGGTGTTATACTGTGATGATTATGTGTTATAATTTTTTGGGGCAGTATAGTATTTGGAAGTGTAGCTGTATTATTCATTCAACATTCACTACTCCCATTACATTACTAAATTGCACATCATCCTTGAGTTGTCCAGTGGTCTGAGGGCCTATTTACAATATATCTTTTTAAAAGTACTTAAGAATGCTGAAGCCCGCTAGATTATTTTGTACTTTTAAATTTGTAGATTACGCCTAAAAGGGACAGCTCATTTGGCTCAGAAACTGTCTGAGCCCAATACATTTCCATAGGTTTAAGCAGACTCTATAGCAACACAGGGCAACACATCCCATTATGGTAATGTGAAGGTCTTCAACCACACAAAACACAGTTCGATTGTACCATGTACAGCCTCAGTATGTTGTATATCATCTAAAAATGGCTGGGCCATTACACCGTCACAGGGCTGCCACTGGTTCTTCATTTAGATTGGTTTGTATCCCCTTTTGCTTCAGACTGCCATGGACGCATACGGATCCGCGAGAGCTTCTAATGGTTCACAATGCATAAGCATAGAGTTATGGTGGTAGCTTGTAAAGATCAAAAGGCTGTGGCCTCTCTACACATTTCTTAGCTGTTATGAAATAACGGTCGAGACATTCTTCTGGAAGTGTTGATGTTGGACGATAAGGAATGGTCTTCGTGGTTTGTTTTGACACCACAAAAGCAACACTTATTACCAACCTCTTGGTGACATGTCATGTCTGGCCAGTCGTTCACAGCACGCTGGAGGTATTTTCAGCTATGCTCGTTAGGTCTAAGGTTCTGACTCATTTTGGTTGCCTTCACATCCTTGTCCTTCCTGGTGGGAGAGCTGTGAAGGCAAGTTGGACTGTGCTAGCTAATATCTAGTGACAATGCAGTGTGGTCCTGGAGGTAGTATTGTGGTAATGGGGTATTTCCATTGTTAAGTACTTTTTGGGTGCCAGTGGACTGAGTATTTATGTTTTGGATGAAAGTCAGGCTTCTACTGATCAACTAACGGGTCTCCTACCGCAGAAGAAAACACACTCTAGGGATCTTTTGCTCTCAACATCAGAGACTCTTTGTAGAAAGTGAAAAAGCTGAAGGGTGAGTATTGGCCTCCAAGTGTCTGGGTGTCTAGGTGACCACAGTGGAAGTACTTTCAGTAATGTGCCCTAATCTGTCTGTTGGTCAACAAGGTACAGAGAGTTGTGAAGGCAAGTCGGACGACTCCGCTAGGAGACTTTATACCTTTTTGGTGTACAATGTAAGCTGTGTTCAAATAAGTTTAGACATACAGCCGGAAAACACTGCCTTAGCCTCTTTTTAGCCAGTATGGCGCACTAGAATTGTAATTATTTTCCACTAGGTAGATGTTTTGGATTTTCTAAACAGGACTTCCTAAACTGGACTTCCAGTCCTGGCGTTTCAAAACAAAGTAATATGTGAATATTGACTTGATTGAATGTGGGCCTACAAATTACAGGTAAATGGACGTGACAAGTGTTTCGTAAGCTCTTCAAAATTAATTTAACAATACTTTTTTTTTCCATCTACACTTCAAAGGAGTGTTTGAAGATGAAAGGTCATAACATGAGGAAACAGCTGGTATACAATTGTGGACAAAGCTGTTGTTATGTAAGGTTTTAATCAGTATGAGGTCAAATACATTTGCATGTTCTTGGTTGTGATCGATGGTATTAGTTGCTGTGCAAAATGTAATGCTGAAGCCCGCTAACAGTGTTGAAGGTTTCACTAGATTCTATAATGTTGAGTTTTGCTTCCCCAATGTAGTAGATGTTGAGATGAGAGTAATAACATTACAGTAAAAAAGTTTTGTTGACTGTATTTTAGTCTACATGTGCATTGTGTGTTGTGTTGTAATGACTAAACTGGTCTCTGTGTGAGGTTGTGGCTGGACGAGGCTTCTTCCAGTGAGTTGCCTGTGTGATCTGGGCAGTTCTAGAATCGCACATGATTGGTTCAGAGACATAAGTCTGTGTAGTGTGAAACCCTTTGCATTTGGGAAGTGTGACACCATTTAAGGAATGCCCCTGTAGCCAGGAGGATGTCTGAGAAGATCTGTGAAGACAGCAGACATGGTCAGTAGGAATTTAACTGGAATTAACCTTTTTATTTCATAAGAATTTTCTGTATATATTTATTTATTTACCTTGTGTTTGAAATCCCTTTTTTAACACTAAAGTCTTCATTGGTTCAGATATGAAATGTAATGCTGTACAATGCCACTAGTAACATTCAGAATTAGTTTTTAGTATTTTAATTGTTTGTAGCATTTAATTCTCTGTGAGTGAAGATTGAGGTATAGTAGTAATAATTGCGGTATAGTAGTGATGAGTGAGGTATAGATGGAGTTAATACTGCATCCTTAACCCTTGCTGACCTCTATCCTCCTTTAGGTAGTCCCGACCAATTTATCTTGAATGAGAGAGAAATCTAAACATAATATGGAAATATAAGTAAAATATAAATATGTTTTACATACCTACTTGTCTCTTTTCTCTACATGTATTGTTACTACATCAAGTAGTACATACATTGCTGATTCTGGGGGTATCGCGAACGATTGTTATTTTAAGTGTGTGGTTTGTTTATTTGTCTTGCAAAATGTGTGGATCCGAGAATATTTTCAGTATTATTAATTTCATTGCAGAGAACACGATAGTTAATAAAAGTATTTATTAGGTTTGTAATTAAAGAGTGTGTGGAAAATGTGTACGTGAGTTGAGGAACGCCCCAGATTGACTGCCAGTGTCACAGCCTCTAATTGGGCACGACGGACTCCGAGTACGTATCGGTGCGCCGAGTTGGGCCCGTGTGGGCGGAGGGTTGCCGTGACGGTGGAGGGAGGTGTTGTTGGGGCAGGACAGTGACCGCCGCGTTAGCACTGTAGCGTTTGCTCTCCGTGACGACTACCTGGGGTGTGTGTGCTCGTTGGGCCATCGCAGAACAAACAGCTGTTGATGCAAGACCTTCCAGCATGCACTCTTAGCCAAGCTTTAAGAGAATATGTACGCTGACCCTCTGTCCCTCTGTAAGCCCCTCCCTCTCTGCTACTCCCTCCGGCCGGGCCTTCCTCCCCCTTTGCGTTGACGTATGAGTGTATGGGGAGGGTTGGGGGGGGGAGCTGTGGGTGGGGGTGTTGTTGGCTTCAGGCTCCTGATGTGATTGGCCAGGGTGGGTCCTCCCCCTGCTCTTTAAAAGTCTTCCTCTCACCTGGGTTACTAAAGCAGAAACTCTTGCATCTCCTGGCTGTTTCTTACTAACGCGGTTCCCCCCCACTGATGGAAAAGTCATACAGAACTTTCTTGCATCGTTGAATGAGTGAGTACTCTCTTTTCCAACGTCACGGGTCTAACTAGGTAATTGAACCTATGTAATTCAATAGAAGCTACATTGTGACTACTTAGAAAATAGAAATATTTGTTAAAGTGTTGTCTTTTGCTTTATTTCTAGAATGGTGATATTTGGTAGTGTTGTTGAAAGAATCATGGCATTATGGAAGTGAGACACAATGTTTAAGTTAGACTAGTCCACTTTGAGCTTTTGGTAGGTTGACTACCTCCAGAAAACAATGTCATAATTGTGTTTCCTTGGAAGTTGAAGGGTATGCGAGTTGCACAGACCCTGTATTCTGTGAACAATGTTCAGCTACATTTGAAAATATTAAATTAATGAAATATAAAGTTTCTCCATGCAATTGATTCACACTGTCGGCAAACCGTATTAGCATATACTCAAGTTTTGCTTGATGTTTGTTGTGTCTATATTGTTATTGTTCTTCATACTGTTAAGGGATTTAGCCCAGTATTCAAGCACAACATTATATTTAGGTGTTAGGCATTGTTAAGAAGGTTCTTTCTTTGTACAAAGGACACAACATGCCAAGAAATATTGTTTGATAATGCTACATTTGCATGCATTTATCACAATTGTGTTTACAAACCACAAACGCACATACCTGTGACAGCTGTAAATCCATTTCACCTAGCCAATAACTGCATTTAACTTGCTAGGTGCTGGTCTATATTTCATGTATTCACTGGGAGCTAAAGACGGTGATAGGTCTATAAAACCAGCCTGTGTCAGCCTATTTTAGGCAACAAGCATCAGATATTTTACAAAGAATACCAACCAATGTGAATCTAAACACTGATGTGGAGCAGTGAAGTGCTTAGTCACTAGCTGCCAGGTGTTTGCTGAGGCGTGGGTCTGGTTTAGCAGGTTTCTTCTGTTACAAATGTGAGGGAGAGGCTAACAGCTGTATATCTGCAACAATGGAAATGATAGGTTGCGTTTACACTCATCTAGGGTTGCAACAAAAAACAATTTGGATATTCGATTAATCTGTCGATTGCTACTTTGATTAATCGAATGGAAAATGCAACCACATTTGCTTCTTCTGCAAACATTTAGAGATACATGGATATAGGCTAAATTAGTAATCTGTCTAGATCTTTGTAATACAAGAGTTGCACAGTTATAACTGTGATATCTGGTTAGATATAGGCTGTTATGAACTGGCAACGACATTGTTTACTGTGTACTGACCACGTACGAAATGCTTATATTCAGATGGACAGCACTGTAATGTAAATACGTGGAGTATTTCACACCTGTTTGCTTATTGCTTAACTGTATGCCACAGCATTTGTTACTATGGTTTCTTTTGTGTTTCACCAATGTGGCTGTTGGTTGGTGTGACATGGGAATGGGCAGGGTGTGACTTTTGGGAAACGGGCTGGAGAATGGTCCTGGCTGCTTGGTTGTTTTTACCCATTCCTGTCAAAGAAGCCTTTGTATGGGGAAGAACAGCACTGTGGGTAATTGGCTGTTAAATTCATTTAGCAAAACTCGATGTGCACGGCTGAGTGCCTCGTCATGTCGTTACGTAACAGCGGCAATCATCGGTTCAATGGAATGAACATCAGAATATAGGTCGGTACTGGCCCAGGCCAGGTACTTGCCCACAAGTTCATTGGCTTCGCTGTGGTCAATAGAAACATGAACAACAGACAGGCCTTTGGAACTTCATCCAAAATGTTAGGCTCATTTAAAAGTGAGGGGAGCCAATGAACACAGCCACAGTCAGCCCAGTGGGCAGCAATGTTTGGGCCCACGTCATGCCAGTGTTTATGGCGGGAAAATAGGATTATAAGGGGGTAAATGAGGGATACCCTGAATGGATCTGGACCACCGTAAACAGGTCTGGGCCACCGTAAACGGATCTGGGCCACCGTAAACGGATCTGTGCCACCGTAAAGGGTTCTGGGCCACCGTAAAGGGTTCTGTGCCACTTTAAAGGGTTCTGGGCCACCGTAAAGGGTTCTGGGCCACCGTAAAGGGTTCTGGGCCACTGTAAAGGGTTCTGGGCTACCGTAAAGGGATATGGGCCACCCTAGAGGGATCTGGGCCACCCTAGAGGGATATGGGCCACCCTAGAGGGATCTGGCCCCACCCTAGAGGGATCTGGGCCACCCTAGAGGGATATGGGCCACCCTAGAGGGATCTGGCCCCACCCTAGAGGGATCTGGGCCACCCTAGAGGGATCTGGGCCACCCTAAAGGGTTATGGGCCACCCTAAAGGGATCTGGGCCACCGTAAAGGGTTCTGGGCCACTGTAAAGGGTTCTGGGCCACCGTAAAGGGATATGGGCCACCCTAGAGGGATCTGGCCCCACCCTAGAGGGATCTGGGCCACCCTAGAGGGATATGGGCCACCCTAGAGGGATCTGGGCCACCCTAAAGGGTTATGGGCCACCCTAAAGGGATCTGGGCCACCCACTGGGCTACTTGTCTCTTTGAGCTGGACTACTTGTGCAACCTGAATGTGCATGCTACCAGTAGTGACAAAGACACCAGCAAAACGAGAGAAGAATCCTTCAGGATAAAGATAGAGTCATTGTCATCACCTGAAAAACCATTCCCTTTTGGGGGTTGTCTTGCGGTTGCCTCTCCAGTACCCTTGCTGTCACTTTCATTTGCACCAAAATAGGTGTCATTGGTGTGTGTGTATATATATGTGTGTTCTGTGAGAGCCGGAATTCGTACTGGTTGGTAGGTGATCAAATACTTATGTCATGCAAATTAATTACTTAAAAATCATACAATGTGATTTTCTGGATTTTTGTTTTAGATTCCGTCTCTCACAGTTGAAGTGTACCAATGATAAAAAATTACAGACCTCTACATGCTTTGTAAGTAGGAAAACCTGCTAAATCGGCAGTGTATCAAATACTTGTTCTCCCCACTGTATATATGTATTGTCAGAAAAGGTCACAGTAGCCGTCTGGAGGTCATTTTGTGTGCTCTGCTCAAAATTAGGTGTTGAGAAAGAATTGTTTCCATCGCAAATAAGTCATTTGTCAAGGCTGTTGATCTCAATTAGTCAGTCACAATCACAAAATCTTTAAGCTTTTTCTGCATTGCTACACCGATTGCAGAAATATGCGTGGCCATTAAGCTTTTTCACTATAATCAAATGATACCGTATCTTACAAAAATAAATTCTCATTATCTTAAAAATATATAATATATATATATATATATATAAAATATAATATGGCTAGCTGAGCCCTAAACACATCAATCACACTGAAGCAACACTGAATTGTCGGTTTTTAAATGAGGTTCTCGCCCTTTCTGCCAGATCTGCAGCATTTCCATAACGTTTCCTACCTCTCCCACTACTTTCTTGTCAGGCATTTGCCAGAGAGTATAAGGCTGAAAACAAGCGTGACAGCGTCAGGACAACTGCCGCGCTTGGCCCCTGCTCTGCACCACCACAGCTGTAACAATGGACCGCGTGGAGCTGAAGAAAGTCTGCACAGAGGCGGACGATGACAGCAATGAAAGTCTGGACGAACGCTTCACGGAGCCACTCGACTCGGACAAGGCCATCATGAACAGGTGGGCTTTGACACTGTAGTCATTTCTGTCACCTTATCTAATCATTTCTGCAGAATAGCCGTGAAGGAAATCACATTGACTTACTTGTTCTTACAAGAATTACTTGTTTGTTAAATTGTAGCTGTTAGATTCTATGACTTCTAATGCACCGGAATGAGAAATGTGTTCTTCATCGACATGTTTCTAGCTATAATTGCCTGTTGTACACTCGGTGTAGATGGCTTGCAGTTTTGTGCCAACCGTAGCACATATCGTCAATGGAAAATCCCGACAGATTGGCTACAATATCATTGCTGAACTCATGCTAGTTTTTGATCACTGTACATCTGCAGTCAATTCCTGGACGAGGATGGAGACGCAGAGAGCCAGAAGTTCCTCACCAACGGGATGCTGAAGAAGAAGAAGTATGAGGAGTACCATGAGGAATATGTACGTATGATGAGCAACACACGGCGGCCCATGCAGACTGTAGATGCTGTAGAAGAGGTTAATGGCAATGTTCTTGCTTACAATCAGTTTCCTTTCTACCTCTCAGCACCCAGGACACACCTCCTTTGGAATGTCGGTCTTCAACCTGAGCAATGCCATCATGGGCAGTGGCATCCTGGGTCTCTCTTACGCCATGGCCAACACGGGCATTGTACTCTTCATGTAAGTGTGTGCCAACATCTGCCACAGACAATCAAGGTCAATTTGTCGTTTCTGACACATCCGAGAGATTAAAGCAGCAGCTAAAATGACTTACGGGTTAGATATAGCCTCTCTTTCTTCTGTGTAACGCGAGGGGTTTGACAACTGCGTGAGCGGTGAGGTATATATGTGAGAATAGCACAACGCAGATGCTAATTCTATCTCTGGAGCTTGCTGTGAATTGCCATCCCTTGAATGCACGTGAAGGTGGACCGAGCAGGTCAAAGCTCACCCCGTGAACGTCATCCCAGGACGTCATCCGAGTATCCAGTCTCCGCTCTCACCACTTCATGGAGGTCCATACGGACATTTGTTTTTCTTAGTGAAAATAAAAAAATAAAATATTAAACATTTCGGCCAAATCCTTCAAAAGAATCCAAGCGTGCGTGGAGATATGGAAAGGTTATAAGCAACATAAAGCCAATTTCTTTCCGGTACACAGGAGCGTCAATGTCCCTTCACGTGACCCCCACCCCCCTCATCAGATACAACACCTTCCTCATTCCTTACCATCTATTCTGGGCTTCCCTGAAATTCTGGACGGTGGTATCACATAACACCCATATGACAACAACATTTGCCTGGGGGATACAGTGATTAACCTGCTTTCCAACCAAAATTAAAAACAGGCATTTTTAGCTTGAGAGGAGGTAGAAGTAAAACCTTTTGCAATAATGAATTGACTACTTTGGATTCCACTGAATGATGTGTGTAAGTGACTTCTTTCTTATTATGGCCCTACAAAATGTAGAGGTGTAAGGGGAAAGATTAAAGGCTGTTCATGTTCAGCCAGTGCAAGAGATATATACACCTCCTCCCAGAATATAACACTGCATAGGAGAAATAAAAACCCAAACTGTCCATGGGTGGAAATGGTGTCCTCAAAGTTTATGTGCTGAAAGCGGGAACACGGGCAAATATCTGAGCGACTTTGACAAGGGCCAGATTGTGATGGCTAGATGACCGGTCTGCAGTGGTCAGGACTTATCAGAAGTGGCCCAAGGACGGGGAAGACGTGAACCGGTGACTCATTGGCTCATTGAGGCACGTGGGGAGCGAATGCTGGCCCGCGTGGTCCCATCCAACAGGCGAGCTACTCTAGCACGAACTGTTGAAAAAGTGAATGCTGGTTTTGATGCCCGCAGTGCATCACAGTTTGTTACGTGTAGCCGCAGACCAGTCGGGGTGCCCTAACCCTAACCCCTGTCCACTGAGCAAAGCGCCTACAACGGGCATGTGAGCATCAGAACTGGACTAGGGAGTAATGGAAGGAGGTGGCCTGGTCTGAAGAATCACGTTTTCTTTTACCGCACGTGGATAGCGGAGTGCGTGTGTGTCCTGGAGAACACCAGGATGCACTGTGGGAAGACCGCAAGCCCACGGGGGCAGTGTGATGCTTTGGGCAAAGTTCTGCTGGGAAGCCTTGGGTCCTGCCATTTATGTGGATGTTTGTTGGACACGTGCCACCTACCTAAGCATTGTTGCAGACTGTGTACACCCTTTCATGGAAGCCCTGCCAGGTTCAGGAATTGTTTGAAGAACCCTACGACGAGTTCAAGGTGTTGACCTGACATCCAAAATGCACCAATCTCTATCCAAGCGAGCATCTGTGGGATGTGCTGGACAACAAGTCTAATCCCTGGAGGGCCCCACCTCGCAACTTACAGGCTTAAAGGATCTGCTGCTAACGTCTTGGTGCCAGATACCACAGCACACTTTCTAGCTGAGGTCTAATGGAGTACATGCCTCCACGGGTCAGGGCTGTTTTGGTGGCAAAAGGGGGACCTACACAATATTAGGCAGGTGGTCATAATGTTATGGCTGATGGTCGATGTATATACAGATATGTTTTCACTGGAACATGGACTTCTCAAATTGCCAATAAATATGTCAGAAGGTAAAGAGTATGTAAAGAGTATGTATGCGGGGGGGAAACAAGTGACTTTTGCAATCCAAATGGCATTTCTTTTGTGAAAGAATTTAGTATGAAGTCAAACACTAATGTCCTGTCTTTCTCTACTCTAGGATCCTCATCTTGGGTGTGGCCATTTTGTCGTTATACTCGGTTCACCTGCTGCTGGTGACCGCGAAAGAAGGAGGTCGGTTTAAACAAAGACCAGTAACCAGTTAGCCGTTAGCCGTTCTAGCCATTTGTCCTCACATTTTGCTCATCACCAAATGGCATTGTTGTTATTCTGACAGGGTCTCTGATATATGAAAAGTTGGGAGAGCGAGCATTTGGTTGGACTGGTAAAATGGCTGCATTTGGATCAATAACCCTACAAAATATCGGAGGTAGGTCAATAGACAACTTTGCACAAACTCTAGTGATTCAAATTTAAATAGTAGTTATGGAAATGCTATTGAGTTGCAATTCATTAAAATCTTTCGTGTGTGTGTGTGTGTTTTACATACAGCCATGTCCAGCTACCTCTTTATTGTCAAGTATGAGCTACCACAGGTTATCCGGGCCTTCTTGAGACTAGAGGAGAACTCTGGGTATGTTTGTCTCGTCCCTTTCCGTACACATCAGGTACTGATGTCCGGCACCTATGCACACAAATATTGTAGTGACATTTGTGGCTACTGAACAAGAATAAAAAGATTGTTGTGTTCTTATATGCTTATTGTTGTTTTGCTTATTGCTTAAAACTTAGGTGGACTTCAACATAGCCACGTGTTACCAGCCTGCTAGCTAAGCTTTACACTGCATGACTCGGCAAGTGGCCTTAAACACATGCCAGATGATTTACCAGTAAGCTGAAATTTTGGAAATAGCGTAGATAACACCATCTAACCAGTTACGAAAAATGTTTATGCAACAAGCTAGCCATCCATGCAATGTTATCTATTTAGACAGCTAACTTGCCTACCAAAACACACCACACTTTCCCAGTGTAACAGCATTATAAACACGTAGAGCACACAAAAAAACACACCAATACCATCAAAAGTATAAGAGATGTGCTTAGATTTAATTGGGGATCTTGCAATCTTAAAAGGTCTCCTGTTTAAATAAGTAGTGAATTCCGCTAGAATGATTTAAAAAAAGATCTGAAGATCTCATACCATCTACAATTCAAACCATTGCTTATGTATATGGTGTTGGTCTTTGTGAAATGCTTATTTCGAAAGAAGTCGTTTAGCTAAGCAATTACTTCGGAGGCAGCTGACGACACCCTAAGAAATGCCTGAAACAAGTCTTTTTGCTAATATTATTAAATCCGGTATTTGTTCAGTGCGCACAGGTGGCACAACACCATGCAGAGTGTGTACTGATACAAGGTCAGTTGTCTTATGATCCGAGTGTGAGAGCTGTTCTTTCTCTGCTGGGCACAGTGAATGGTTCCTGAACGGAAACTACCTGGTCGTGTTTGTGTCCATCGCCATCATCCTGCCTCTCTGCCTTCTTAAGAACCTGGGTAAGTGGTCCGTTGTGTGTGTGTGTGTGTTTACTAGAGAGTTTGGGGTGATATGTGTAAATTTTGTGTGCGATTGTAGAAAGTAAAACCTGTAATTCTCCTTTTTCTAGGCTACCTCGGCTATACCAGTGGCTTCTCCCTAAGCTGCATGGTGTTCTTTCTGGGGGTGGTAAGTACAAAATGCACCCCTGTGCTCTGGTACATGTACATGTTTGCCTGCTGAATAACTACAGGCTTATGATGGCCAGTAACACAGATGGCTGCGTGTCGTCAACATTAGGACCAAGATAAGACGGCTGCATTTCACCTTCTCAATGTGGTGCCTTCCCCCGGGTCTATTCGTGATGTTGTCAGCATTCTTTTCATGTCTAGTCATGTTTCTATGCGAACAGGGAAAAAGTATTTCCTCAAATAAAACATTTCTTAGGTTTGTGTTACTGATATTGCTTCGCTATTTTGGAAGCTTCCGGAAGGTTCTGTACATACCTGGGTCTTTGTTCTAAGACTAGTCTATGCTTATGGTTAAAAAAAAAATAATGTTGTTTAGTATTACTCATTGCTCTTTATAACGTTAGATGAAGTGAGCCAAACCCATTTCTTAAATCAGTAGTCTGAGCTTTGATGTGCAGAGTCACAGGTGTGGCCACGCTATGAGCTTTCCAGTGACACACCCAATGTTTTACTGGTGCATTGCAGTCATTTGCGACAGCCAACGTGTTTGTCAGTGGAGTATCAGTCGATAAAGAAAGTGACTGACAGGAGTAAACATTTGATGACAGAAAGTAATGGAATGTCATGTAATGGGATGTTTCCTTTGTGACATGCTGTATTGATATGACATCAGCCCTCGATCCCTGTCTCACCTGTCAGCTAATCTACAAGAAGTACAACCTTCCCTGCCCGATGCCCTTCATGTACCAGCGTGCGAACCACAGTATGAACGGAACCGACCCGGGCGTCCCGCACAATGGCTCCGCCCTCATGGACTTCTCCAGGGCGGACATGTCCCCCGCCCCTCACCTGGACGGCCACCACACCTCTGGGGTTCACTTCCAACCCCATCCGGAGGACGTGGAAGAGATGTGCACGCCCAAGTACTTTGTTTTCAACTCTCAGGTGAGTTGGTTCTGGGTCGGAGTTCAGGCGGAGGTGGGAGGGAGGGCGTGAGTCGGGATCTCACGGTATGCGGTCTGTCTGTGTTTTGGAAACAAGGTTCCCTGGAAAACATTTCCAGAGCAGATTTCCACAAACACTGTTTCTAACTGCTGAGTGTGTATCTGGGCCTCGTGGTTTCATCCTGAATAACTAATTTTGTCATTTCAGACCGCTTACACAGTTCCCATCCTGGCCTTTGCCTTTGTGTGTCACCCAGAGGTTCTGCCAATCTACAGTGAACTGAAAGAGTGAGTACATCTACAGGGAACTTACGGAGTGAATTCATCTACAGGGAACTTACGGAGTGAATTCATCTATAGGGAACTTACAGAGTGCATACAAGTGGAGTGTATAACACACCTCTGCACACATGTTCATACAAATTGCTACAGCAAATATTCCTCTGCTCTCGTCCAAACTTGTGTTTTCCACTAGCCGCTCTCGGAAGAAGATGCAGAACGTGTCCAACCTGTCTATACTGGCCATGCTGGTCATGTACATGCTGTCAGCACTTTTTGGCTACCTCACCTTCTATGGTATGTTGACGCAGGCCACACACGCCCAAACACACACAAAGATCCATATGAAAGGACTCAAATACTTTGTTTCTGAGCTGCCTCCTCAGTGTGTGTTGTTCTGTTCTCTCACACACAGACAACGTGGAGGCAGAATTGCTCCACACCTTCATCAGGGTCTACAAGTTTGACACAATGCTGCTACTGGTCCGTTTGGCGGTGCTGACCGCGGTGATCTTAACCGTGCCCATCGTCCTGTTCCCTGTAAGTGAACCACTAAGACGCACATCTTCCCACACCTACAATGTATCCAGACCCATGGCCACACGCTGCTAGACACGTTTGCAGGTCATTTAATTCAAATGGGTTAAGTGTCCGATAGTTATTGAAGTGGTAAAAGAGGGTCTCTCTGCTTTGGGCTGAGTTAGTGTGTGTTGTTTACACACTGGGTTTCTCGCTGAGCTTGGTGAAGCGCTTACTGTTCTGCTACTGTGAGGGCACACCTGACTCCTTATTGGACTTTCAGCAATGCCGTCAGTCCTACATATCAGGTCTCAATCAGGAACCCTCCCGGTCAAAGATTTGTTTAGTCTGTTGTAAACTTAATAATATGCTAAAAAATTATATTTGCTAATTACAGATATTTTGATATAGTCTATATAGTCATGTATTTAAAAACAGTTTATTTCAAAACTGAACGTATGAATATATTATTTATTCTTCTTCTTCTATGTTATTCTTAACATACATTTGTTAAGTTAAATAATTCATTTTCACCGTCATTTTTTCAAAACATTTCATTCTTTTTGTGTGTTCGTTCCAAGTGAATGATTCTCCTACTCATTCTGGCAATCACACTTTAAACACACCGATCACACAAGCCCAAATAACCATGCACACTTATATTCAGCTCTCAATCAACTGCCCTTCAAATCAGACGCAGTGCAGCTCTTCTTCTGGGAGACACATTCATGTACACACATGAACGGCAGGTGAAGAGAAGTGATAAATGATTCGCACATCAGAGGCTCCTTAGCCTGGATGCAATGTGCTTTCCTCATCCCTAAACAGGATGTTATTTACACAATACTGTTCAAGCAAACAAAAGATTCCTTGATCTTTTTTGATTTGATCTATTTGTTTTTGCATATTTTTCACTGATTTTAAATCTGATCCACTAACTCCTACCTGGTTGTCCACCCCAGATTCAACCAACCGCTTCCTGAAGTTGCTGTGCAAGACTTTTGGCCCGCTCGTTAATGCAGAAGTGCTTAACAAAGCAACAATGTTTAGGTTTTTATGCACGAATTGCCCTATTCAGATCCTGCCACAGCATGCACGGCCTTTGAATTCCCCATTCAAAGTGTTGTATTTCTTTTCAGCCATTAAATAATGATCCTAATCTTGTCATTTTTAGTTCATAACATTTTTGTTTTTGGGATAAATACTAGCAGCACTGTATATCTCTGCTGTTGTTTTTGTGTTTTCGTAAGCCCCTGTTTAGCCTTGGTTTTCAGTCCGGGTCCTGAACCTCACATTAGTAATGATGTCAACCCCTGTTCATGCAGTCGGTTGGTAACCCTGTGAGGTTTCTACGACCCAGTGATGAAGGCTGTTCCTCTGAGTCACAGAGTGGGAGCGGGGCTCTACCTGACCCCCCTACATGGCAGTAGGCTATATTTGGCCTGGCATGGCCTGGCTTGGCCTGGCACCGGGAGCCCATAAAGGGCCGAGGGTCTCAGCGGTGTCATGGACCATCTCTTCAGCCTACATAAAAAAACATGCATTAGCACTTAGCCGTGCCCAACATAATGGATCCTCTCGAGCGCTATTACCGTGGCAATAATAATGCGATGGTGGCGTTACTCGAAGGCAGCAGCAGAGGGCAGTAAAGAACCGTGAGCGTCAAGGCTCTAGTCAGCCCTGTGTGGAGAAAGCATGCTGAGGTGAGGTGGGCAAGTTGCGGTTTTATCAGTGGTTTGGTGTGTGTGTCACACTGATACGACCCCCTACCACACTCACTCACACACACACACTGATACGACCCCCTACCACAGTCACACACACACACACACACAATGATACGACCCCCTACCACAGACAGAGGCACACATGCATACATACACATCGGCCCCCTCGCTGCGTGGTGAACGCTTCTTTGGTCAAAGGAATGTGCGAGTGAATCCCACAGTCCCAGTGGAAGTTTACTGGAGATAAGCCTTGAGCAGACAGTGGAAAAACCCTCACCCTGACCCCCTCAAAAGAGAGAGGGGGGGGGGGGGAATAGACAGGGAAGGAGAGGTAGGGAGGGAGGGAGACACTATGCACTCCCAACCACTGAAATGGAGATTAAAATGCAGTGGCAGAAAGATTCCTAGAGCAGGCTGTAGTCCAGCAAAGGGAGTTGATCTAAATTGAATGTCTCTTATTTCTACCTAGTTCATTCCTTTGCCCTGTGCTCTTCTCTATGGTGCCTTTGTTCTTCCCACCAACAAGGGGACAGGTCAGTGACATTACGTCAGACCAAATCCAAGGTTGGCGTCTTCGGACATTTGTCTCTGGGTGTTTCTGCTATACCCCTAGAGGCTAGCACGTGTAAGTGTGCACGTGTGTGTGTGCGCAGGCACGTGTGACTGCACGCCACCTATTGTCCACTTGAGTAGAGTTCAGGCACATTAAACTGGGAGTATACATAACACATCGTCTTTTAGAAAACAAATCAGTTCAGTCCTATTGACCTCCACATCATCACCATTGTCATGGCAACATGGACACTCCCCAGTCTGATACTCCAACGTCTACAACACACCACAAGCACCTAACCATCTACAGTTCACATGACTACGGGTCACCGCCAAAGCTTGGGTAGCTGGTTCTAGAGACATAGGAGAGGTGATATGAAAGTAAATAGTCACGCTGGAATCACATAGGCTTCACCAGGTGTCCAGCCCACTAAATCAATTGGACGTGACATTTAAGATCTCCCCTTGAGAGTCCTTTGCCCTTAATTTTGCTGATAGACCTTCAGTGGCCAGACTAACGTTTGCTTTGTCTGGAAAGCACTATGTCCTTGTCTCCAGGCGGGTGCAGAGGGGTTTGTGTGGGTTGAGAGTGAAGGTGAAAGGATTGGCTCACACAGTGAAGAACCCAAAAGAACCTGTTCATATACTTTGTCATTAACCAGGCCTGTTTCCCTTGCTCGTTTTGTGTCATGGTAGTCTCAGGAATTAGTAGAAAAACGAGACCACTTTTTTAAAATCTCATTTCATTGTGTACTCCGCATACCTTACCCTAAACCTAACCATTCATTTCTAACACTAACCCCAATTCTTACCACAACCAAATTGTTACTTTTGCCCTAAACCTAACCTTTTAGCCAACTTTTAGCCTACTTATTTAACTAGTTTTGTCAGAAACACATGCACAACAAAAAAAAAAACTCCCACTGCACTGAACAAGCAAATTAAAGGTTGTTAGGCTGAAAGGTGATTAGAAAATGTTTGGTGTATCTTACTGAGCAAGCTAAATATTACATTTCGACAACTGGAGAAGTTTTTACATATCACAAATACAGGAAAAATAACAAATGTTCACTTAAAAGAACCACATGATTGTTTGGCGGTGGACTAGGAGAATTTATATGTTAAACAGAAACAAATGGCCTAGTTAGACTTTTTTCCTTTATTATATTCTGGTGCTTATTGCATTGTAATAATGTGCTCCTGTTTACTTTGGCCACAGACACTTTTTCCATGTGGCGCTGCTCGCTCTTGTGATCAGTTCTTTAGTTGCTGCAGTTTGTGACGTTATCCACTAGAGGACAGGTCCGAGAATATAAAACCCCATTGTTTCAAGCATGTTGTAATTTTTGTCTCTCAAATGTACTTTATCTTGGAGTAAGTGAACGATATATTTGGCCTTCTTTTTGCTTTGATACATTATATTCCGAATCATTTTTTTCCTTTTTTCTCATCTAGGGTATGATTGGGTGGCTGAATACAGGGATTTTAAGGGATTCTTTTGTAAGCAGTGATATTTTGAAAAAGAAATAAATATATTTGGCCTTACTTTCGTTAGATGCTATCTATCATTCCTCTGATCTTATAGGTTCTTTTAACCTTTATTTACCCGTCAGTAATGTTGTACTCCTCTCCGAGCCAAAGGAGGGAGAACAAAGGCCCTGTAAAGCCGGTATATCAGTCCGTACTTAAATCCAAAAGGTTGCAGAACTTGGTTGGAACCCAATTGGCTCCCAGGTTTCGTTGCTAGCCCTTAGCCTAATCTAGTAGACCTTGCCCAGGCACTGACCCAGGCACCGACACAGGAACCTCGGCAGCGATGGTGCGTCGGTACATATCTCATCCCGGTGGGAGCTGTCATGGCTGTTGGAGGGAGATGCAGGCAAATATTTCATGGCCGACACCAAAGGCTCCACACCAGATCTCCATTGGTCGCTGAATAGTTCAGAGTCTTGGCACCCGGGTGGATCGGAATGTCACAGCCAAGTGCCAGGTTTTCACAGGCTCGTGGATACAGGGGTTTCTGGCCAGTGGGTTTACCCACGTAACTGTACATATTATGGGGAGCATAAGGTAATATGCTTCCCAGAAGAATTGAGAAAAAAATGATATTGCCCGTTTTTATTGACTGTTTTCTTTTTGTTTTTGCACAGTACGGCTGTTGTCCAATCAAGTAGGTCCTCCCCAAGCTAATTGTCCTCCAAGGAATGCCAGTCAAAGAGGGATTAACAAAAGCTGCCCTCTTTGCACTCAATTTCTCTTGAGGGAACGGATTAGCAACTTAGCAAAAGTGCAGGGTTGATGTCACACACACAATTCAATGCAAACTGAAGTCAGATCCACTGTAACGTCAGTGGCTGTGACGCTTCAGATTAAATCAACGGCAACACATTTATTTAGAGAATTTACTTCAACGCTAGGCAAGGCCTGACCATCGCTATCCAAGGCCCGAGATGTAGGACCAAGGGCATACATTTCTTTACAGAATTTTTCAATAAAGTGTTTGCTAACACTTTGCTCTAGCTGCTATACCTTTAGTGTAAATATAGATATAACATTGTACGGTTAAGCCTTTCTCTGTATACATTTAAAAAGTAAAGGTTTCCTGTTTTATTTTCAATTCACTTGAAGGTGTTACTGGCTACGTGGTTACTACAGTGGTTTGTAAGGGATAAGCAGTAATATTGCCATATTATATTTTTTTCAGGGAGAATGCAAGCCCAGCATGTTCTCCTTGACTAGTTCTGCTTAGAGCAAGTATACATAGTATGCAGCAAACGTTATTGCAACACCCTGTAGTTGTGATGAAGGTAGTTTGGTTTAAAGTGTTACAACGATAGAGATGTACGTCTCTGCCAGTCCTGCATTGCACATCGTCAGTTAGGTGTCATTGTTCGCTACTTTGTGTTCATCCACACCTGTCAGCAAAAACAGTAACCCTCACGAACGGTTTTCAAAAGAGAAAATAAGAGGATTTAAATAAAGGGAGAAAAGGGTAAGTTGCAAAGTGGTAAGCAGTGCCTTGTGGGAGGACACGCCTCTCCCCTCTGGCTGTTGGCTGATGCAATCCCAGGGTTCTGTTGCAGGAGGCTCTCCCGGAGATAATCCTCTTCCTCTCGAATGCCTCGAACTCCGCCTCCCCAACCTTCCTTCCGTAGCAGTTGCTTTTCACCTGATATCGGTGACCTCTCACCCAGTGTCTTTAACCCACTTGCCTGGAGCTTTGCAGCGCTCAGCTTCTTAGCTTTTGGCCTCCGTTTCCTGCCACACTGCCCTGCTGCCATCGACACACTTCAGTCAGCAGCCAACTATGTGAACTGGTCTGTGGGTTCAGACTAGATGGCAGATGAGACTGAAAATTGTGTAGCACGCACACACACGCGCCAATTTGGAGTGTTCGTGCGTATGCTACGTGCGAGAAAGTTAAGATGACGTTGAGTTAATAGCATACATTCGAAATGCTATAAGTGGCGGTGAACAAAATGCCGGCCGATCTGCCGCGTGGAGCTGTGGCGTTTTCAGCGTGAACAACTAGGCCTCTGTTGCGTTGCAGATCCGCTCCTCCATCAACACCATGCTGTTCAGCAAGCGGGAGTTCAGCTGGGTGCGGCATATGCTCGTCGCCGCCTTCATCCTCATGTTCAACAACCTGCTGGTCATCTTCGTCCCCACCATTAGAGACATCTTCGGCTTCATCGGTGAGTCGCCCGGCGCAGGAGATGCGGTGCGCAGGCTTTCTTCGGGCCCTGGCGCTGGTGGGAACCACAGACTTGTGGACGCGGGGGGGGGGGGGGGCCGTGTTACTGGAGTGCTTTCGGTAGCTTGCCGTCACAAAAGCCTGTACACCCTGCGCCTGGTTTTAAATGAAGTGTCCCTCCGCTTGTTTCAGCAGAGATTATTATGATGATGATTATGATGATGATGATGATGGGTTTTTTCTTGCTCCCCCTGACAGGCTCGTCTGCAGCCACCATGCTCATCTTCATCCTCCCCGCTGCCTTCTATCTACGGCTGGTTAAGTCGGTGCCCATGCGCTCCCCACAGAAGATCTGCGTAAGCAAGCCAGAAAAGATGCATGCCGACCAGCCTCTGTAACACATGCTCCCCTCCCCAGTGTACCCGAGACCCCCTTAGCCCCGCTTTTACACCCCCCCCCCCGTTGTTACGGCTTTGCCCTCGAATGCACATGTTGTCATGTGTGTGGCACGATGCCCTCTGACGATCTTCTTTCCCTTCGTGTCCCTCAGGCGGCCATCTTCCTGGTGGTTGGCATCATCTTCATGTTCAGCAGCCTGTCGCTCATCGTGATGGACTGGATCCACAGCGGCGGTCACTAAGCCCCCGTCTCCTCAGCCCCACCAGGAGTGGACCCTCTGACGAGACCCCCTCCCCCCCTCCCCCATCCCATATCCCCCTTACCTTGACTTGGCCTTGGGGGGGGTAGGGCCACAGAGCCCCAGGGGTTCCCCCACACATCACCCAAAGAACCTATACACTGAGTACATCAGCCTACTGTAAAGGGACGGTTTGTTTTCCTCAACACCCACCCCCTTTCCGCAAAGTATTACTGGAGAAGATGGCATTCTTCTAGTTTTTGTTTAGTTTAGTTCTTTGTTGTTGTTGGTTTAGTCCTAAAGAATCCGCCACAACAAGTAATCAAGGAGAACGGTCCGGAATGGGAAACAAATGTGGCGGAGGCTGTGGCTCTTACTGCACGGTCTGGGGCAAATCCCATCCTCCCTGCTCTGTGAGCTCATCGCATGCAAGGAAACACTTTCAGCAGGGACCCTCAACCTGTCAGAAGTACCCAAAGAGAAGGAGATCTGAGAGCTATCACCGCTGGAGCTGGCGGTGACTGTCGGTGTGGCTACAGCGCCAAGAAGAGAACGAGAGAAGTGGAACAGGGGTTCCAAAAAAAAAAGGACAAAGAGCACTTCTAGCGGATGCCACACATTTTATTGTATTTTTCTAACACATGCAGACACACACATGAACACAAACACCACAGTTTGCACACTAAGCAGTGCTCCTTTGTATACCAATGGGGAGTGAGATCATGTGAAAGAGCGGTAGTGTCCTTTCTGGAGCCAGAGACTGTATTTTATTTTGATAACTAGGTTTGGTAAGGTAGGTCTAAGTGAATGCCATCCTCCTAGAATCAATCACATTACCAAAGTGTAGACACACACTTTCTCAGTGACCTCAACATCCCTACAGTAATCATGAGCTCATTCATACACATTGACAGACACACCAAGTCAACATGTTTTGCCAGGTCCTTTTTCTCAATCTAGACATAACTGGAGGATCAACACACTGAAAAAAAGAACCCACAAATACATTCAGCCACAAATAGCTTTTAACAAGGGACTACATTCAGTATTATTGTCATAGCCATGTTAATGTACTGGTACTTGACCGATGATCTGCTGAATTTCATGTAACAATTTTCTCCCGGTGAATTCTTGGCCATTATTTGCCATTGAGCACATAGGTCAATTACAGCGAACATTACAAGGAGACCAACTCACATTGTGGGCTTGAGACATCGTCAACTTATAACTTTATCTTGTTCTGTAATTAATGTGAAGAAAAAAAACAGGGCTTTGAAATACAAGACTGAAAAGTAAGAGGAAAAATAACACGCCTATGAGAGTAACAGAGGTCTACCAGCAGTATACATCACAAGATATTTTACTTGGCACAGCGATCCTATAACCCATCACAACCAATTTTCTTCTATCCTAGTGTGTGAAACTATATCTTGTTACACAAGATAAGCATTAGAACCTCTGACTGTACTGTTTACAAGACACAAGATACGTTGTTTTATCTATGTTTGCAGTTCAAACCTTAAGTTCAATTTGAGACATAATGTTAAAGGTGGACACTATTAAATATAACGTTAAATGTGGTAAATGTTAGACATAACGTTAAAGGTGGACAATGTTAGAGATAACGTTGAAGGTGGACAATGTTAGAGATAACGTTGAAGGTGGACAATGTTAGAGATAACGTTGAAGGTGGACAATGTTAGAGATAACGTTGAAGGTGGACAATGTTAGAGATAACGTTCAAGGTGGACATTATTAGATATAACGTTCAAGGTGGACATTATTAGATATAATGTAAAGGTGGACATTATTAGATATAACGTTCAGCGTGGACAATATTAGATATAACGTTAAAGGTGGACAATTTTAGATATACCATTAAAGGTAAACAAGATTAGACATACCGTTAAAGGTGGAAAATGTTAGATATAACGTTAAAGGTAAACAAGATTAGACATTAAAGAAAGTATCTATCCCCTGTTACTTTGATAGGTTGGTTATTTTGTTACATCAAATTGGTGCTAACATTACAATTAACATAACAGTATATAAACCGGATATGTTAATTCCTTTTATAGTGACTATTGTAGCTGTAATTTAACATCATTGCAGTGGACCAAGATTTGTTGAAATGCCAAAAACCATCACCGTGGATACATTTCTGCATATTTGTGAATATGGTGCCTTGTTGAATAATGTGTCCGTTTCTGCCTGTTCCAATTGCCTTTCATAGACTAGATGGCTACAATAGCAGTTTGCATGCAAGCCTAAAAGAACCATTTCTATGTTATGAATGGATCCAGACAAAATGGACATTTACAGATCCTTTGTGGATCTACGTATACATTAAACTAATTGTTATTTCAAATGAAATGGTTTATTATGTGCATGTTTTAGATTACAAACATGGTCTTTTTTTGACAATTTGTATATGCTTTGTAAATAATCTTATTATATGGTACACTCACTGAATTTTTGTGGGGTTTGTTTTAGTACTCGTTGTTTTTATGTTAGATGATGTTTTGTTCTTTTATGGAAGCTTGTACATTTGTAGAAAATCTGTCCCCTTTCATGTCTTTATAGTTACATTTCTGGAGTACTTAATCATTGAATTAAAGCAGGGTTTTCCAAACTAGGGGTTCCCACCCCATGTGGAGTCACTTGATTACAAGATGCATTTGGATGCAAGAGAAACTTGAGAAAAAGATGCACTTTGTGCATAGAACTGTGGTTACGCAAGTAACCTCTCTTAGTTGGTAAATGCTGTTTCAACGGGAATGTTTTCTTTTAATGCAACCCCCCCCACCCCCTTAAAAATAAGGCTTATTGTACATCTACTGCATAGGCACTTAAACAGTGAACAAGCAGTATGTCAGACTGGCTGCACACTGAAAACCATTTGACAGAGTGGACAATGCTAGTGAGTAGCTGTAGTAAACACCAAAACGGGATTACAAATAGGTTGGGGAACCATTGAGTTAATATATGTTCCATTTTAAGACCATCGGAAGCCTCTGTCATTTGGGTCTTTTTTTTATATTTCCTATACTGAATTGAAATACTTGATTTTGCCATGCCCAATGGGTTAAAGATACATGCTTTTAGTAAGAAAAGTCAAATGTAAATTTTTTTGATGCAATTCCTTAACTTTGTCGGAATTCCTCCTTATTCTTAGATATGATACGTCAAAATGCATTGTATAAAGTGTTTTGACAGGAGACCTACAATTGTGTGAAAATGCAGAACCTAATCTTTCACTTAAAATAGCAGAACTAGTAGTTCTAAGGAGCAAACCTAAGGCTGGTCAGCAGCACCATACCGATTGAAGATCTTGAATATACATCATGTTAGAACAGGTTTTGTAGAACATTTTGTAATTTTCCAAAAAGGGCTACATCATTTCAATGAAGGACCAGAGAATAGAGTACAGATTTTGGGATCTCTGACACCCAAAAATGGGTTGGAATCTTATAAAAATGTCCTCAATGCAACTCGGGTACATAGGAACCAGTTATCTTCACCGTTTGTTTTGAACCTTTATTCATCCTGTAATAGCATGACATAAACATGACATACTGTAGGTTAAATTATTAAACACTCTGACGTGCAAACTGCATAAATATGCTTAATGTTGGAAGATTTAAATGTTACCAAAACCATCTACCTTACGTGTAACCTGGCCTGAGAGAACCTGTCGATCAGTAACTGGTTTCTTTGGATCAACTGACATTCAGATGTATGCTTGTCAGTACAAAGGGCTTGTTATCAGTGAAGATATTTCAATATTATGTCACATGGGACAATAAAAATGTACACGAAACAAGCCTGCATCTTTTATTACTTTTTGTAAACTTCAAACAAGGAATTACAGAGTTTCAACAGTATACATGTTGATAGAGCTGGGTAAAAGATGGGCCATATATTGAGTGACCATATTGTGTTGTGCATAAACTACATTGGTAAGAAGGGTTTTCCTTCATGAGTGCAAGTTGCCTAGCAGTTTGTGCATCTACTCATCTGACAGAAAAAAATGGGTTGGGCTGTGAATACCATGGTATTGTAGGTATGTTTTTTTTCGTATGGGGACGTCAACTAATGTCGGAGAATAACTTCGCACAAGACGATGAACACGAACGCACGGACGTTGTAAGCTGTGCTAATACCATTTGGTAATGTTAGTGGCAATCATGAAGTCAATAAACTGCAGCTTTAAGAGTGTCTGAATACCTTAGGCCAGGGGTCTCAAACCGGTTCCACAGAGGGCCGAGTGTCTGCAGGTTTTCACTCTCACCTTGTACTTGATTGATTAATTATGTCACTGATTGGTTAGGTCAACCCTCATCTGGTTATTTAGGTCTGAACCTGGAACCAATTTACAGGAAAAAACTAAAACCTGCAGACACTCGGCCCTCCGTGGAACCGGTCTGAGACCCCTGGTTTATGGTGATAAAAGACCAATGGAGGAACGTAACATTGAATGATAACTAGAAATCTTATTGTCTATTCCACCGTAGGATACAACGATCAGGGTTTGGGTCCAACTGCCTGCATGTGTGCACCTGCTCGGGGTTGTCATGACCAAATCCCGTCTCAGCCTGTCGAGGGCTGTTACGTAAGATGGGCGTCTCACAGTGTATTTTAACTCTTCATTTGGGAACATCGTTGCAGGAAATGTGTCTTGTGTTATTGTACAGTCTGGCCTGTCCAGAAATAGACCTCTACTCTGCCTCTGTAACATCCAGTCATGACAAGTAGCATCAGCTTGTCATGTTCCAGGACAGGTCACAAACTAGTGCTCAGGTAGGAGCTGGAACATGTTTGTTACTACCCTCCAGATCACAAAAATAAAATGTAAGTCAAAACATTCACATCCAAAAGATGCACAGCATTTTATGAATCTATGGGCTGTGCAGTACATGGTTAACATGTATGTTATGTAATTCCTTTCTCCCTAGCCTCACCCTGTCCCAACCTCACTTTTAAAGGAAGGTCAGCTACAACAAAAGTGTTTACATCCATAGTTACCCCACCATCCCCACCACACCAGACCAGATGTAGAACGGCTAGTCCAATGGCCAGGCTTCCACAACCGTTCATAAGTTTGGGGTCACTTAGAAAGTGGGTCACAAAGAAGAACAATTGTCAGACGCAGATCGGATGTAAAGATGATGGAGGAGTGCTTGACATCATCTGTCAAGTCTGGTGGAGACAATGTGATGGTCTTGGGGTGCTTTGGTGGTGGTGAAGGGGGAAATTTATATAGGGAAAAAGGGATCTTGAAGAAGGAAGGCTATCACTCCATTTTGCAACACCATGCATGTGGACGTTGCTTGATTGGAGCCAGTTTCCTCATACAACAGGACAATGGCCTAAAGCACAGATCCAAACTATGCAAGAACTATTCGGGGAAGAAGCAGTCAGCTGGTATTCTGTCTATTATAGAGTGGCCAACGCAATCACCAGAACTCAACTCTATTGAATCGTTGGGGGAGCAGCTTGACCACATGGTACATAAGTGTCCATCAATCCAATCCAACTTGTGCTAGATACTTCAGGATGCATGGGGTGAAATCTCTTCTGATTGCCTCAACAAACTGACAACTAGAATGTCAAAAGTCTACAAAGCTGTAATTGCTACAATTTGAGGATTCTTTGACGAAAGCAACATTTGAAGGACACAATTATTATTTCAATTAAAAATCATTATTTCTAACGTGATTTGTATTAGGTTCCCACTCATGGGTAAACTTACTTGGGCTGTTATGCTACTTTGCAAATGTAAAGAATTTAGAGTAGCCTAAACCATTTAAAAAGAGAGTTTTGTTCTGGTTAGCCAATCAGCAACATTCACAACAAAGAGGGTGTTGAGGAACAACCTTAGTGCTGTCCTTTTTGTTATGTAAATTGGCATTTGGAGGGTGTGTTGAAACAACTAGCAAGCATGATTAAATCATTTCTAACCAACAACAAAAAAAAGCTAGCAAGCAAACATCAACGTTTCCTATATGAATGATTCACTGAAATTTAAAAGACCCGCTGATCGAATTAATTGTGTTTTAATGTTGTTCAAAGGTGGAGAACACTTGAGCCACCGTAACCCCCAGGGTTCTATTATAATTATGAATCATTTCTATGTAAAGAATAATTTACCACACCAATATTCACTTAATGGGGTCACGTCTCCCTCTGGGGACGTGCCCCCTCCTCGCTGGGGCAGGGTCCGGCGTTCGGCGGCATCGGCTCCCTAGCTGCCACCGTTCCCCTGCCCCCACCTTTTGTGTTGATTGTTTGTGATGTCCCATGTCCTCTCGAACGCACCCCCTCATTGCACACACCTGTTGCTTGTTGCTGTTCAGTGTTCGTTATTGCTACGTGTGATTTGGACTTTGTATAGACTCCTGCTCAGATTGTTCTGTTTAGCGCACACAACGTTTTTGTGCCTTTTGTTTTATTTCTGGACTCTTGGTAATAACTTACCCATCCACCAAATCCTACACCTTGTTCCGCCCTTGACTTTACCATCACGGATGGGCAGAGGTAGTGGGGCCACAAAGGTACAAAAAGACAAACAGAATACAATAAATGATTTCTATAACATAGATAATAGACCCAGTTCTCTTTGGAGTTGGTACTTTTCATTAAAGTGTGCGCTACAATTGTTGTAAATTGGTATGTTTCAACATACAGACTGTGTCATTTACATATTTACTGTGTACTTTTTTTTTTTTTACCTACAGTGTAATTTTATTCAACTACTGAGTTTTTTCTCTACCCGTTACAGAGTTTCCTGTCATGCACTATAGCAAATTCCTTGTATGGGTAAACCTACTTGGTTATAAAGCTAATTCTGATACTGATTCTGACTCCACTGAATAATTATGATCAATTCTTTTTTTTGTTCAATGCTGCTGAAAACAATTGTTACTTTTTTCATTACAAGATCTGAATGTAGGGTTCATGCTATTCCCATATGATGTAAATACTATCTGTAATGTATAATACATTTAAGATATTTGTCTGTTACCAATTTTATGTTCATGTAATATCTCCTGCGTTCACAGGCAACCCAATACCTCCAGTGCACTCCTAATAACTGAACCTAGCTCAGATTGTTATGTTACACAGCGGGGTCGCTGCCATGGGGAGGTTTTGCAAATAAAGGCTTGGATAGGGTCAAAGAGTTATTTGATTCAGCTTCTCTATCTCTTCTCATTCTTGTCTTCCACCTATTTTTCTCTATAACCCTCCACTAACCACCTTTAGTATTATCATTTCCACTAACCACCTTTAGTATTATAAGTTCCACTAACCACCTTTAATATTATCATTTCCACTAACCACCTTTAATATTATAATGTCCACTAATCACCTTTCGTATTATCATTTCCACTAATCACCTTTAGTATTATCATTTCCACTAATCACCTTTAGTATTATCATTTCCACTACCACCTATTTGACTATT
>JACXGK010001876.1:43018-55643 GCA_016801125.1 Novumbra hubbsi
TCCTATCATCCAGTCTCACTCTCCTATCATCCAGTCTCCCTCTCCTATCATCCAGTCTCCCTCTCCTATCATCCAGTCTCACTCTCCTATCATCCAGTCTCACTCTCCTATCATCCAGTCTCACTCTCCTATCATCCAGTCTCACTCTCCTATCATCCAGTCTCACTCTCCTATCATCCAGTCTCACTCTCCTATCATCCAGTCTCACTCTCCTATCATCCAGTCTCACTCTCCTATCATATAGTCTTCCTGTCCGTTCTGCTGTTTCTCCTTCTTACTGTTTAATAAACCTTAGACATGCTTGCCCTACCGGGACCATGTATTTTCTTTCCCCCCCTCTACTCCCTCCCACACACAGATCATACCCTTGCTCTCATACTCATTATTTGATGAGGATTAACTGTCCTGCACACTGGGGAGAATTCCAGGAAATCTGTTCCTGTTAATAATTCAGTGTCCATGTTGGAGATGACCTCAGATCTGCGGGCTCTGCCACCTAGGTATGGCTTGCATTAGGGAATTAAACATTGGGATCAAATTAACTAGTTAACTAAATGAAATGAAAAAAATATTTAGGAAGAGTCTGACTAAACTTGTTCCATGAGATCTGTTTATATTGGAAAACAGGCCCTGTTTCAAATGTTTTTTTTTATGGTACAAGTACATAAGTTATTAAAATGTAAACAAACTGGAAAGTATATGCTGATATAACTGGAGAAAGGCATGCATGTGTCAAAGATAACAAACAAGTATACACTTATAAAAGTGGAAAAGGACATGAATGTGTCAAATACCACAATACATTGAGAAAAGTACCCAAGTCGAACTTCAGAGGACAGACAACAAGAAGCAAACCACAAATTGGAAGACCGTTGTGGAAGAGGACACCACTACACTGCTCCAGACAATTGAGAGAACACAATCGTTACAAAATAAAACACAAAAGTCCTTTTAACTTTAGGGATATCAATCTGTCCAGTTTGAAAGCACAAGTGGTTGTGAATCAATGTCACCTGTTTTGGTGCAAATACAAGTGATAACATGTGCACTGGAGAGGCAACAGCAAGACAACACCCAAAAAGGGAATGGTTTTGCAAGTGGTGGCCACAGACAATGACTCTCCTTATCTCCAATTACTCCCTCCACATTTTGGCTCATGTGATTCTTCTAAGCATACTCACATGTTTGCACATACACGCATCAGTTAAATGGCATTAAAAAGTCAGTTTGAGTAGCTTATCCAGCCTTGAGGGATGAAAGCACAGAAGATGCCCTCTTGAGAGCTAGAACAATCCCCAACATTTGTTTGAGGTGCCAATGTCATTAACAGCTCAATAAGAGGTTCCCAATTCAGCACACATTTCTGTAGTTGCCCTGGACAAGCCTGCTCAACTGAACTTAGTGAGAGCCTGATAATTACTTGACAAATGAAACAATGAAAATGTTTACTGTAGGGGTTACTCAATTACCACAACCCAAAGGGCATGGTCATAAGATGGCTGGTTGGATTATAAAAGACATGTTGATATGTGGATTCTTTGCAAATAAAGGTCATTGGGATTCTGCTATAATTGGCAATTTTTTCAATATCAATTATGATAAGGTATTTCATCTACTTTTCTGCTTATACATGAAAAGCTATTTTAGTATAAACCCAAAAAATCTTTATAGGTCACAAACCAGTGACCAAGATTTGGTGGATGGCAACACGGTGAGGAAAGAAGCAGCTTTGTTCATTCGAACCAACTTTCAAATCCATCGCAAAAAAACGTATTATGACCACAAGTCAGACTTCTAGGAACCCTTGTAATCTTAAGACAAAGAGATAAATAGAAAATGGCATGACTTAATAAAAGTCATGAGATCCCATTTGAACATCCTGTAATGTGGCTAAACAATCCTATATGTATTTCACAACTGTATTTGTAACTAGAAAAGCTAAATTGTTTGTGGAAATTGTAAAGTGTGGTCTCAGTCGCACCAGCTGTTTCTTTGTCTAGCTGTGTACTGGCAGAAAGTTAACACAGAAAATCTCCCGGTACTTAGCTGGCCACCTCTCGCTATCTAGTTAGCTACCTATCTCCTACCTAAAATAGACTGAATAGCTGGCAAAAAGGTAAAAAAATAACTTTTTGCTTTACCTTTGACAAAGTAAGTCCCATGGTCAAAATCAGTGCCATTTCTTTGTCACTGCATGAACAGTACTGAAGCTATCCTGCATTACTTGCAAATTTCAGATCCGGATCCATTTGCATGGCCCTCTTCCTGAAAGATTTGACTAACGTAAGTTACTAGATAACCAGCGTTCAGTGTGGCTAGCTATTCATCGTTCAGTGTGGCTATGTTTTTGCCACAAATATTTAACATTTACAAATCCTTGCAACGAAACCTTCCACAAAACAAAAGCAACGCAATCGGAAATGGAAACGAGATGCACATTATGATACCTGTCATGTTTGCATAGTACAAGAAATGTAAGAGAAGTTTGGGTGGCTATAATAATAAATAAATATATGTGAGATTATAATAGTGGGGGCAACCCCATTAATTCATACAGAACTCAGACACGTTTAGTATGAACATGAATCAGTAAAATTACATTCACAAATAACGTATCCCCAGTGCTAAATAACTCATTGCTTATTATTTGCTATCATGCTGCTCCTTAACGTAATCAATTCAAAATGAAAAACAAACGGCTACTCTATTTAACTATCATAACACATTGAACGTAATCACATTTTCTTTAGGAGTTACATATTAGGACACCCCATGAAATATTTAGTTATTTTTAAGAAATATGGACTCATCAATATTTGATCATCTTTCAAACAATATCTATAGATCAAGATAACATAATTGAACCAAAAGCAATGGAATTTAAACCATGATGTAAATTATTTAACAAAAGATTTACATAATAGCTGGTATTGGCTGAAATTACCTCAATAGGACGTTTGCTATAACTGTCTACCAGCCTTTCACATTGACTGGGGGTACGTTTTTCCCACTCCTTCATGCAAAATCTTTACTGCTGTGATGCAAAAGCTTGTTTTAAATCCTCCAACAGCATCTCAATAGGATTACAATCTGGGCCATTCCTGTCCAGAAAATTATTTACAATTGGAGAACATTTAAAACAACTGCCAACATGCCCAGGTCAGGTCATGAGTGTCCTATTTTCTTCACATGACTGTATGTACATAATTCATATGACGCTGCGTTGGGCATTCATGACTGTAGGCTACAGATACAAGGTAAATGGCAAATCAAAGGAAAAACCAACATGTCATATTAAGAGGGTGTTACCAGCTACAGTGGGGCAAAGAAGTATTTAGTCAGCCACCAATTGCAAATTATGGTGGAAAATAAGTATTTGGCCACCTAGAAATATGCAAGATTTCTGGCTCTCACGGACCTGTAACTTCTCCTTTAAGAGGCTCCTCTGTCCTCCACTTGTTACCTGTATTAATGGCACCTGTTTGTACTTGTTATCAGTATAAAAGACACCTGTCCACAACCTCAAACAGTCACACTCCAAACTCCACTATGGCCAAGACCAAAGAGCTGTCAAAGGACACCAGAAACAGAATTGTAGACCTGCACCAGGCTGAGAAGACTGAATCTGCAATAGGTAAGCAGCTTGGTGTGAAGAAATCAACAGTGGGAGCAATTATGAGGAAATGGAAGACATACAAGACCACTGATAATCTCCCTCGATCTGGGGCTCCACGCAAGATCTCACCCCGTGGGGTCAAAATGATCACAAGAACCGTGAGCAAAAATCCCAGAACCACACGGGGGGACCTAGTGAATGACCTGCAGAGAGCTTGGACCAAAGTAACAAAGCCTACAATCAGTAACACACTATGCCGCCAGGGACTCAAATCCTGCAGTGCCAGACGTGTCCCCCTGCTGAAGCCAGTACAATGTCCAGGGCCGTCTGAAGTTCGCTAGAGAGCATTTGGATGATCCAGAAAAAGATTGGGAGAATGTCATATGGTCAGATGAAACCAAAATAGAACTGCTTGGTAAAAACTCAACTTGTCGTGTTTGGAGGACAAAGAATGCAGAGTTGCATCCAAAGAACACCATACCTGCTGTGAAGCATGGGGGTGGAAACATCATGCTTTGGGGCTGTTTTTCTGCAAAGGGACCAGGACGACTGATCCGTGTAAAGGTCAGAATGAATGGGGCCATGTATTGTGAGATTTTGATTGAAAACCTCCTTCCATCAGCTAGGGCATTAAAGATGAAACGTGGCTGGGTCTTTAAGCATGACAATGATCCCAAACACACCGCCCGGGCAACAAAGGAGTGGCTTCGTAAGAATCATTTCAGGGTCCTGGAGTGGCCTAGCCAGTCTCCAGATCTCAACTCCATAGAAAATCTTTGGAGGGAGTTAATAGTCTGTGTTGCCCAGCAACACGCCCCAAAACATCACTGCTCTAGAGGAGATCTGCATAGAGGAATGGGCAAAAATACCAGCAATAGTGTGTGACAACCTTGTGAAGACTTACAGAAAACGTTTGACCTTTGTCATTTGGTATACAACAAAGTATTGAGATAAACTTTTGTTATTGACCGAATACTTATTTTCCACCATAATTTGCAATTAAATTCATAAAAAATCCTACAATGTGATTTTCTGGAATTATTTTTCTAATTTTGTCTGTCATAGATGAAGTGTACATATGATGAAAATTACAAGCCATCTTTTTCAGTGGGAGAACTTGCAAAATTGGTGGCTAACTAAATACTTGTTTGCCCCACTGTATGCATCATCAGAACAGTTTGAAAGACCTTTTCATTTCTACAAGCGCCTGGAACACTACTGGACAAACACCCTTCCCCCCCATTTTTTTTTTTCATACTTTATATTAAAAATGAACAATGTCAGGTGCAGTTTCAGAATCTCCATCAGTGTTTAATTGGGATGAAAAGTGTAGACTGAGAACACTATGACATATCATATCAATACAAGATGTTCAGCAGTTTACGTCATTGAAGCTCCTGCCATACATGCCACAACAATCACCCCACTTTCAAAGTCGCTGAGATGTGTTCTTTGGGCCAGACTACCCAGGAAAACGAAAATGAAAAATGAATACAGCTGTGTATAAGCCCCTTCTTTATATATACTTTTCAGCTCTCATTTAATCAAGTGTTTCCTATTTTTCTGCAAGGTATTATTTGTTTTTTAATGTTTATGATGTATGATGTTGTTTTATCCAAAAACAATGTATTGCCATAGCAACCTTTTTCAGGGCCGAAAACTGTCCACGACTAGAAAATACTATTTTATTTTGAAGCGTGTAAATCCTCCAATTAATGCTTTGGCTACATAATCACCAGTCAAGTCAACAACAGTATTTAAGTATGAGTATGAGTATTCTGAACAGAATATGAACTTTGAACAAACGTTTGAGATATTCACCTGGCAATTACTTGAACATACCAATTGTTGTATGCATATTCAGCTCAAGATTCATATAAATCTATATATGATTGGATATCTAATCCTCCAACATGATGCAGCCTGCAATAGCTGAATAATCTGATATGTCTACTATGTGAAAGGAGGCTTGCAGTGTTGTCAAAAGAATAGTTGTTAGAATAGTTGTTAGATTAGTCAGAGGTGATTTCAGTTTTGCTGTAGAAGGCAAACAAACTGACTATTCACCAATTGTGGATGAGGCAGGTTTGGGCACCCTTATCAGAACAGAAGGTCTGCTGTAGTTCATGTGCTGATTATCATCTTAATGTATATTTTGGGGTTCTAGGTATTTTAAGAATTGGACGCACCTAGAAGCTCAACAATGATCATCACAGGACTCAAACTAATATTTGGAAATTATGTAATACATCAAAATATTTTCTCCTTTAGAAAAATTATTTGGTTGGCAAATTTGAATGGCAAACCCACATTACAAGTCAAGTTTTTACTGGAATTAATATATTTTAATCAAAGTATTCCAACCTCAATTGAACTTTGCTTCAATGTTGCTTTCTTGTCAGATATGGCCAATCAGATTCCTGTAATGTGCCCCACTTTGTCATTTATTGTGACATGTTCATAACTTTATAGTCAGTGAAAATGGCTTCTATTGTTACAGTGGTGGTATCCTGGTCATTGCTTCCTGTTGATAAGACACATAGCATTGATCATTTATGTGTTGCTGATGTTACGGCCCTGAAAGAATGTGAGCATTCCTGAATGACATTCCGAACTCAACAATCAGCCATCTCGTGACACAGATTGCACCCACCTAAATCGGTAGTTCAGTCCAAAGGCCAGGCTGTAGGATTTAAAGAGACCATTGGGTACAGAATGTTATTTGATCCTCTTTTAAGACCATTGTTGTTTCATTTATTGTTATGATGTAGCAATCTCTCTCTGCATATTTTGTGCCAATCTCTGTCAAAATAGGTTAAAGAATATAAGTTATCATCTCATTCATGGGCAATTCTTGTTGTATTACATTTGATTGACTGGAAGATTGATTGAGACATTTATTCATTTTACTGGCAACTGCTCTGCTTTCTTACCACCTGAGACATCTGTGACAGTGTGGTGTGACAAAACTTCAAATGTTAGAGTGGCCTTTTATTGTCCTCAGAACAAGGTGCACCTATGTGGTGATCATGCTGTTTAATCAACTTGCTGATATGCCATACCTGTCAGTTGGGTGTCTTATTTTGGCAAAAAATAAATGCTCGCTAACGGGGTGCAAACAAATGTGTTATTTCCACAAAATGTTATCATGGAGCTCCTAAGGGCTGGCTACAACAACTAGATTCAAAATGACCGTGTTTATTTTATGAACAGGTCCAACGCCCATTACTGAACCCTCAATTTTCTCAGCAAAGCAATGGTTTGCAAGGTTGTTATTATTGGACTTTGGAAGATTGTGTGATTCACTGCCTTGGGAACTGTATTTAGATATGTTTACAGAACATATGAGATTAGGATACACAGCTTGTGCAGGGAATGCTGGTTGCTTGGTCCTATGCTGGGGTTGTCTCCCTGTCGCAACTTGTAATGTAACCTGTTTGTTCAAGGTTAAATCAAATGCCAGACTTACATTTTATGGGAAGTTCTACTATGGTGTAATTTATCAATGGCTGCATTTTCTGAGAAAAACTGTGATTTTATTGTTGTTTGGGAGATGTGAGATAAACCGACTTCATCTCAAAAGGGCTGCCTGGGGTTCAAACTTCACCAAGGTGGTGCACAGTAATAATCTGAAAGAATGTGTTTGGTTTTATCACGCAGCCTCCTGGGTGCTCATGGTACTGTGCTCATAGGAGTCACCTCATTAGTGGCTGGGACAACACAGTAAATGGGGTTTCTAGATCTTGAAATCATTTTCTTCCCACACCTGGCTTTAGATTCACTGCAGGTGAATTACTCTCAGTGAGCTTCTCTCAATAGTAATCTACCCCACTCGGATCTCTGCCTACAACGAAATCTGGTTATTTTCAACTGCAACTTCGGCTTTTCATCTCTCTATTCTATTTGTGATGGATTCATATGTGGTGAAGATGTAAGTGATTTCATGTGGTGTAATTGCTAGCAAAGGTGAACAAAGTGTTCTGGAGGCCTGAGGCAGATTCCAGTCAACCTCTAAACTGCGGGAAACAAAAGCCTTCATAATAAATATGAGTACATGCATGTTGCTCCTACCAGGAGAATGTCTATAATATCCCTAAATAGTAATAAGACCCAAGTACTCAACCAGATAGTCCAGACCCTATCTGAAGGTATAAAAGACTGCGAAAAGTATTTATGTTCCAACAGCAGTAACCAGTTTAAAACAGCAAACAAGATATAATTGGGTGTTAGTCATTTATTGCCATATAATACTGACGTTTCCCGGCACTCTAAGTAGTACAAAAACAGCACAAAGTCATGGTCTATTAGTCATATATGGTACCACACCTTTTGCCTTTTTGCTTAAATAACAACCCCTGACTGTGACACAACAATATTTAAAACCATAAGAATGGTAAGATCTTTCCTTCAATATAAAAATCCTTTCATATGAAGACTGTGGTCCGTTGTGGTCTGATGCTGTAAGCTGCTTCCTCCACTGCACTGCCCTACCTCACATCCCCACTATGACTATTTAACTCAAACATAAGTTATTTTTAAGTAAGTCTGTGTAAAGAAAAGGAGCAGCAAGCATGAATGTATGAATACACAGTGATACACAGAGCAGCGTGGGAAGTATTGTATCAGCAAGTCTTATGACAGTAGCCTAACACCAGAATGGCATACTAAATTTGTCACAACACTATACATTTTTCTTAGTAGATGTTAGATCATGAACAAGCACACATGACAACACTGACAATTTCAATTCTGACCACAAAGCACATAGCTTAGTCCACTCATTTGATTAACTTTAATTGTTCAATGGTTTGGAAAAAAACAAATTCTGCTTCCCTTATTTAGTACCACTTTTGGGTTTCTGATAATGTAGTATTTTTACTTCATTATATTGTTTGAACTTGCTTGAAGTTGACTTTAACAATATGTACTTGATATTGTTGTAGAGTTTTTGCATAATATCCCCCCAAAAATGTGCAGTACAATAAACATTATAATGAAACTGTTTGGTGAGATTTGATGTGCAATCAATACAATAACATTTCTCAAGTACATTTTAACGGTCAACAGCGCATTCCACCCTCAGTTAGGGAAGGCCGCTGAATGAGGTGCAAAGATGGGAATGTGTATAGTTTAGGTTACATTTATAAATTGTCTGATACCTTTATCTTGCAAGTGTGAGCTTTCAAACTGACATTCGCTAGTTGGCCACAGTGTTTGTTTTTTATGAGCTATGCAGCAGAGTGTTTGTCATTGTTCTTTCCAGGTGGGAACAACAGAGCGAAATGACTAAACAGGAAATACATGGCTTGAGACAATAAGTGGAATAAAGCCACTAAATAAACATACATTTTTGGGCAAATATTCTTTCCCTCTTCGCAGTGATTATTTATCTGATCCTAGACTAAAGATTAGGTTGCATGATTTTACTTCAAAAACTGATGATTGCTTGTGTTTTGCCGGATAGGTTCGGTATGGTCATGCAGGCTAACGGGCAATGTTATTGCCAATGGGGAGGATTAGTAGAATTATGCTCTGTCACAGGATATGGAACGTTTGGTGCTGCCACATGGATTTTCTGGGAAAGTAGCAGTAAAGCCACTCGATGACTGCAGAACCAGAGCTATCTCCATATAAGGACCTGGGTGGAGCCATGATGTCATAACATGAATTTGCTTTGTTTCTTTTTGTTCTTGACCATCAGTTTAATCACACAGATGCAACAGACAGATGGCGAGTAGTTCTGTTACATGTACTTATAATACCCTCTCTAATGATCTTAGAAAATATTTGAAATTGCATTTCAGTGGCCCGAACTATACATTACAATTTTATATGTAAATTTTTCATAACAAAATACATTGAAGGTGTCGTTTTTTTTGTGAAATACAATACTTTGCAAAAGCATAGTGCTCAAAAACATCACGGGAGCACGGAATCATCAGAGTATAACACCATGTCAAATACACCTCAGGGATGTAAACCTGTCCAGTTCAGAAACAAAAGTGACTGTAGATAAATGTCACCTGTTCTGGCCCAAATGAAAGTGCCAACAGGCACACTGGAGAGGTTACAGCAAGACAACCCCCAAAGAGGAAGGGTGGCACGGGGGCTCAACGTCCCCCAGTGGGACCTGTGCTCACAGCCCAGCACCCGGCAGTTCCATTGGCATTCGCCAGAGTGTCAAACGGTTCACCCTGAGCACACGTGAAAGACGTGAGAGTGCCTGGAGACCCTGCGGTGAACATCATGCCACCTGCAACATCATCCAGCTTCTCCGGTTTGGCGGTGGGTCTGTGATGGTCTGGAGAAGCATGTCCTTTGAGGGTCCCACAGACCCCCACATGCTAGCCCACGGTGTCCTGCTGACGCGACCAACAGCTCAGCACCCATCGACACCGTGCCCAAACGCAGACGGCTTGTGGCATGAACGCGGGTGTGGCCCGCACCCCTGAAATCAGCAGTGCACCAACACCCCAATGCTGAACACGCCGGGCCAGCCCCGCCCAAGCCAAAGCAGATGATTTGGGGAAGGCCGCAGCCGGAGGACAGGAAGATAGCTGGGAGATGGAGGGTTAAATATTAGCATGGTTTAGAAGTCAGTCCTTGTTGCCGACTCTCCTATCCACAGAGAGACCTATAGTAGTGAGTAGCGCCCCCCCCCTCCTCCTCCCATGGGAAACCCACACTGGTGTTTGATGTGCCGTGCTAAACCAACTGCGCAACAAGGAACCATATCAGTTTGTTCTCTGGGGTTTAATCCCAACAGTTTGGTTTCTTGCTGAAAGGCTACATTATTCAATAATAGATCAACCTTCACAGTGAAACAAAATGCTTTTCCCCAAAATACAATGTTTTTGGTTTTTACATATTTCAGATATTTAGATTTTGATATATTAACTTATTTCTACAGCTAACTACAGCGATTTATTAAGAGAATCAATTTACTCTGGTGGCTTTTTATAATATGTACAATGTTAGTGGAGGACTATTTTCTTTAACTAAGCCTATCTTGATTTTCCCACCCTTCTGGATGTGTCTTGTTCTCTCGGCTGCCTCATCTTGATGTTTTAAATATTTGTCACTCAGTGTTATCTGTACACTTGTTCTTTGTTTTTTGTCACCTTTCTAATCTTCCTAAAAGCGAGATGACTATTATAGGCCCTAGGCATAAGCCACATAAGCGTCCGCTGGTGGCCCCCGGACTGCCAGGGTCCCCTCAGCTGCTAGTGAGCACCGGACCACTAGGGAAAGGGGGCCCTCAAATCAAGTTGTGCTTAGGCGCCCCAAAAGTCTAGGGCTGTTACTGACAATGTATATCTACATTTGGTATCCCGCGTTTTTAAAATTGCTAATGGCACACTATACAGTCTGCTTGTGTATGGCCGTGTGTATATACTTGGATACCTGTAGTTTTTATTATTGTCATTATTATATCAGATAATCAGAACCTAATTTTAACAGTGAAATTAGTAGTGCTGGATGACCTAGGCACGAAAACAGTGCTGGAAGGCAAAAAAACTGCCCAAATTAATATGTTGGAGCCTATATTTATGGCATTGTCACCAGTAAACTCAATGACACTTTAATGTTACATCAGCCAACTATGCTAGCTATTCTACATGTCTGTCTTACAAAGAGTAGCATGCTACATAGCACACCCTACACATGTAGTAAGAGGAAAATATGGTATCACTAAACAATGTTGTAGCTAATAACACACCCTGCTCTTCTAGTTATAGTCATAGTAAGAAAATAAACAATAAACAGCCTTGGGGCCAATTTGGGTGCCAACATTTCTGTTATAAAATGAAAAGAAAATATATATATAGCATGAACCTATACCTCAGTAGATTTGTCGCCTTGTAATTTGAAATGACAACAACATGCATATTGCCCACCACATAGCTGCCTCTATTAACACATCATCCTCCACAGGAAATCGTCATGAGGATGGTATTTCACAGCACTTCCTGCATAGCGCACACAAACAGTGATCATTGCTACTGAGCAACACCCCCAAAATCATTAAAAACAAACCGGACAAGACAGGAACTTTGACTGACGTCATTGCTGTGGCAGAGGGAAAACACTTGACGACACACACACTTTTGTCAACACACATTGTACAGTATTATCTGATATCCATTTCATAGCCCTGTCAGAGTAACTCCGCCGAGGTTTTTTATCCTAATTGCATACTAGACGTTTGTCCTTTAATATTTGTAAAACTACATATAAACTATTTTTTGTAGTTCTCTAATTGGGACGCATCATTGGCCTGTTTTGCCATCCAGCCATCCTATGGTGGTCAGGTCTCATAGTACATCTGTTTGACTGTCCCCACCTGAGGAGATCTTGACCCATCAGCAACAGCGGAGCATTCTGCAACGGGCCGACACTGATGGGAGTCTGCATGTGTGTGTGTGTGTGTGTGTGTGTGTCTGTCTGGCCACCGTTCCCTATCCTGATCCCCTCATAATCCTCTCAGCCGCAATGGCTCAAACAGCCCCGCGTTCCCTCAGCAACACCGTTTCCCCCCGGGTTTCCAGTACCGATTGAACCCGAACCCCGCCACGCCCGACCCCAGCCTCCCCCGATCCCTACCTCCACCCGCATCCCACACTGTCTCCATGCGGAGGTGTCAGTGAGTTCACTGATGCGGGCGGCTAATGTTATCCCAGGACTTCTTCATGGAAAGTTCTGGAGAGCCTCTGAGGGAGTGGCCTACCCCGTAGACGGGGGCCAGTTGTGCTCCTGTCATAAAGATTGCGTTGCTAAACCACTTTCCCACCGCTAAGAGGATTACCAAGGTAATGCTTTCATATAAAAAAAGATGCTCTGGGTGATTACCTGTTTAGAGGCTGAATTTTAATAAATCACAATGAAAAGCGATGGCAGATTTTGCAGGTCCAGGGTACACCGAAGTACTGTGCTGTGAAGCAAACCTACCGCATAAGGCTCAAGACCATGTTTTGAACTATGCCTGTCCACCAATGTAATGTGTCCCCA
>JACXGK010001877.1:16388-39158 GCA_016801125.1 Novumbra hubbsi
TCTGTGTCCGCTGGGTCGGTTATCTGTGTCTACTGAAATCTTTACACGCAACGATCTACCCTGAGTTTTTTTGTTTTTCATGTCTTTTCACAAGTTGTTTTAAAGGCATTGTTGGATCACAGGGAGATGAATAACGTTTCCCACCCTCCCCCCGGACGGTATCTGCAGCACATTGTATAACTACACTGCCTGCAGGGCTATGATGGCCATGCTTTATAAAGGCACCTCAGGCCACTAAATAACTCTCACTTAATTGTGTCACTACATAAACATGTCCATCTCTCTTGAGTTTCCGCAGGGCTTGTAATTGGTTTTCTAATTAAATGTTCTGTGTAAGGGTAGCCACATTGTGATGTCATGCCCCTTTTATCTTTCACACCTTTTTGTTTCTGGGCTTATTTATAATGCCCTACGTTTTCCAAGTCATTACAACAAAGATTTCAGATGCAAGATTATTTTGTTGGGTAAACATGCCAGCATGATTTCCACTGCTATGGGAATGATTATGCAATCTAAGATAAGTCTCTCTGGCACTTTATTCTCTCTCTCGTAATGTAAATAATACTTGCTCAGATCGCATTCAATCCACATCTTGTCAAACAGGTATTAACTATCTTCATGACACACAGACAATTAGGATTTTCTTCATAGCAGACAAACATTATGTATGTTGTTTTGCTTACAGGCCATCTGCTCTGTGTTCTCTTGTGAGATGTAAACTCTCATGGACTTTGATTATGGCAGGGATTTCACCTGTCGTATTTTATACAAACTTCTCGGATGTAGCACATGGCCAGTTGACTAATTGAGAAGTAGAGTACACAATTCTTTGGCTTCATGACATGCAGAGATGTTGTCTGGGTCGTCTATGACATAGAGGTGGTTGTACTGTTGTTTAGGTAAAAGGAAGGCATCACACAAATGAGATGACATCTGTCAGAGGGAAGGCATTTCTGTCCTTCGTTTTATATTTTCCGTGTAGCTAAAGGCCAATATGAGGCTAACTGGTAGATAAAGGTGGCACTCTTGTATAACTATACTATAAACACATGTTTATTTGTTTGTATTGAACCTTTTTGTTACCGTTTTTGTGTTGTTTGTTGATTTAATGAACAAACCAGTGATTATATTTACTTGACTCTCAATAGCAAATAGCATTTGCTATTGAGAGTAAATATTTTAGATATTGAACAATTTGAGCCTAGATTGAATTCATGAGTGCACAGCTTCTACAGCTTATTGTAATCACAAGAAAACGACAGACATGCTGATTCTGTCCATAACAACAGCATTATCATTGTTGTAACTTTACCAGCATCAAATGGAGCCATCTTAAACATTGATACTGTAAATGACATTATTAAATGGACATTTGAAGAAGCCATTTGTATTGACAGGTATGTGGTATGATATCAAACTAGTATTTGTTATAATCCTCAATGTATTTTTATTTCTCCTTTTAACTTAAGAGGCCAGTTGAGAACCAATTACTATGATGACTTGGGATTATAAGGCAGCACGTGGTTACAAATACAAACGTCATGATCAGAGTAAGGATGAGATCAATAACGTTGCCCCTTTCTGAACTCAGTCCTCATGTTTTACATTATAACAAAAAATTTACAAAAATGTCAATGCCTAATATTTTGTTGCATAACCTTTAGAGGCAATACCTGCAATAAAACTTTTTCACACAGATATCAGTTTGTTATCATGCATTGGTTTGGTCAGCCAGTCTCTTTGTTATGAAACAGACAATGGAAGTGTAAAGCAGAGAGATTTTCTAAGAACCATCCACGTCCTTCTCAGTAAAGATCAAATTATGTGGCAAGTTGGACACAGCTGTTTTCCACAAATCCTGTCATAAAAATAGCTCTTTAGAGGCTTTGTTCAGTGTGTTTTAATGCATGACATGTAACAGTAGGTTAAGGTTTATGTAATGTTTGTTTTTATAATGTATTAATATGAATCATACAAATGTGGTTTGGTAAGCATGGCCTTTTAGATATTTCTTGCAATATATTTAGGGGCAATTTGTTGGCTTAATAACACTACAGAGAGTTATGGTCTCTCTAACAAAATAATACTCAGATGCCGGGTTCATAGGGTTACACTGACCTGTTTGCTAAAATGGTTTGCTGCTATAAGACAATGAGTCACATTGCCCAATCTTTTTGGATGAAGTCTGCAGACAGGGGTTTTAATAGAACAGCGAAGCAAGTGAACTATGAGAGTCTGAGCACTCTAGATGCATTTGCTGTGCAAAGAACAGCACATATTCCTTGTCTATATGAATACACGCATGTTATTTTACAGGCTTGGCATGTTTTCCTGGCATCTTTTGTTCTGATGATTGTTTCCATCTTCTGTATATTTAAAAGGCTCCCGGAATTTAATTTTATGGGCATTGCCTTATGCTTAAAACACTTTTCCTCTGCACATAATTGTGATGGTGCGTTGTGTTCTGTGCCTACATGCTGTACATATGTGTGGATCCTAATGTTTCCCTGGTTTATATATGTATATTTTTTTGGCACACATGCGTCAAATTGTTGAAATGTTAGCATGGTTTGGGATTATTCCACAGAAATTTCCTCTTAGATAACCATTATATGTCTTGTGCTGATGTGCTACTTTTATCAGAAATTCTTATTTTTCTGTTCATACTGTAATTTAGCCACTTAATCAGAACTGTCTTTATCCCCAACCTTATGATTTCTATGTTGTCCTGATTATATATCTGGTGTGCTTTTCTAGGATTCTAATGCTTCACTACCATCATGCTCTATTTCTTCACATGTACCCTAATTCAAAACTGATCTATCTTTGTCATTGTAGAATCTATGTTATATTAATGACTGCTCTAAAGTGTGTTGTTTTCTTTTTGCAGGTGGCTGGAAGTGAGTGTTGCTAACCTGACCTGTACTCAGAACTGGGTGTTTTACCTGCGTGTGCTGCAGGAGGCTGTTTGGCCAGGAGGTAGCCTTCCAGCCCAGCCCCGCCCAGAGCGCAGTAAGCAACAGAAGGAAGATACCAAGGATCAGTCCCTGCACTGCCTGATGAGGCTATTCTCAGGTAATACGTTACTAATTATTCATAATCCTGCTTGTGCTCATTAGGTACCAAATCTACCAAAGTGAGATATAGTCGTTCAATTGCATGGATTAGGGAAATTATACATTTCCCTAATCCATTTTGCCCAGGCCTCGAGATACAATTTTGCCCTGGCCTCTACACACTCCACCTCTACAGTTTAGAGTGGTGTTAGAAGCATCATGTTGTGGGGATGCTTCTCATTAGAAGCGCTTGGGCATCTTGTTCAATTTGAAGGAAAAATGGATGGAGCAAAATAAAGGAAATACTAAGCTGCTGAACCTGCTTTAGTCTGTTAAAAAGCAAACGCTTTGGAGGAAATGCACCTTTGTGCAGGATTCCAAACACTAGGGCAATGCAACATTGTAGGGGAACAAGTTCAAAAAATATGTGGTGCTATTTGAAAATTGTGATCCAAAAGCAATGTCTGAACAACTTGAAGCAAACCTGCCATGAAGAATGGCCTTTAATCATTCATACACAATGTGCAAAGAGGGTAATACTAAACCCAAAAGACTAAAAGCTGTTATTGCAGCGGAAGGTATATTTATTACAAATATTTCCTAAATCATGTGTTAGCTTTTGCTCACTTTTGATAAAACAAAATAATTTAACCATAGGGAACCTTCTTTATTAGCAGTCTAAGATGTTGATCTTCCATAGTTTTTACATGTTCCCCAATGATTACAAAGTTAACACAGTCTTTTATGCCCGAACACATGGATGTGGTCAGTGATCATAGACAACCATTACACTATAATAAGAAAGGTTTATCCTACAAAATACCTTTGTATGGTGTGTTCCAACCTATGGTCCATGGGTCTATTTAGAAAGTCCTATGACAGTCACATACAGAGTTCCTAGCAGGAGGTATGGACATGGTGTGTGGGACTCATTTGTAATGGGACATTTCTGCCTAATATCCTTCTTACAGTTGTTAGTCCCCCTTTACACAAGTAAGCAATATTATTAAATGTTGATAAAACTTAACTTCTATTTCTAGTTAATTTAAGTTCCAACTAAGCATGCTACTGGATGCTTCCTACATGGGAACTAATCAATACTTGGTCTAAAGTGCTTTACTATGAGTTGATAGTATGTCTAAAGAAGGCATTATTGTTTTTAAATGACTTAAAGATCTATATCTACAAATCTTGCATTCTGTAAATTAACTGTTGATCTCAAACTAGCCATTTCAGTAACTGCTCGTCTTTTTATATTCAAACATAAAAAAATATATATTTTTGGGGAGAGACTTACCAGAAATACAGTGTACTTCTTTTTGGCTTCCAAGTTCTATATTTGTACTTTGGTTCTTTTTTTGCAGATCTGCTCTCAGATATACTGGGCTCGGACAAGTACAAACTAAGCTGGCAGACTGCACTGGAATCTTTGCAAGACCCCTACATCAATAGGTAGAAACACATACGTTTGTTTTTCTACACTTGTAAGGAACAGAAATATGACTTAGTATTTTATCTGTCCCCTAAACCTTTGCCTCAATAATGTATATGCCTTCACATAACTTACTTTTCTATGCTTAAACCTAAACCCTAATCCCTAGACCAACCACAATTCTAATTCCATAAGTCTGTTTTGTCTGTAAACGTAACACCTGGATTTTGCTATTGTATCCCACTACTAAGAGTTCAAGCTCAAATTGTGAGGGAATCTCCTATACACAGCCCTCTTTACATCAGTCCACAGATTACCTAAAAGACTGTTGTCCGGGCTCTGACTGGGCCCTTCAAGGACATTTATCTTTTTGCAGACCAATCCTTGATTTATTTGGCATTTTGCTTCATATCACTGAAAGATGAAATCCTTTAACTAGCTTTCTGGCCGAGGGCAGCAGGTTTTGTGCCAAAATATCCTAATATTTCTTCTTACATCATTTGGAATATGATTGGTTTAATGTGAACCTAGTTTTTGTACTCTTATGAAAGTATGGCATTTACAGTTTGTAATGTTTTATAATTGTACACAAATAAATATTTTTGATTACAAGATTTTATAAACCATTATATCAAAAAAGGTTTGTCTTTATTTTAGTAATTACAAAATCAAAAGGGTGTGTAGGCTTTTGATATTGAGTGTAACCCTTAAGCCGGAAAGAGTCTTGGTCGTATATAGGATTGTCGAAAAACTATTGTAAGACTGAGTTTTCAGTTTTTCTTTGTGGTGACTATGATAGATTTTTCGATTATAAATGTACATGTCATGAGGTATTCATAAATGACTAAAAGATTATTCATTATGACACAATTACAGTGGGTTAAACTAAGGATTTGTGCACTGTTGAGCCAAAACACCATGTCCACTCACATGTGAAGAAAATAACATTGATCACCCCCTAAATGGTCTGGGTTTATTAGATGGTTAGCAAACAATCAGTTCTCATATTAAATAGTTATGGTTATAGATTTTCGTTACTGGCACAATGAATGCATTCAATTGCTAGGATATTATGGCTAAAGTACTTGCATGTGTATACACATTTTATTTACTCAATCATGTTCTGTGGGCAAAAGTAGTTCTAACTGGTTCAGACATACAACCAACTGAGAAAGAAAGAAGGCAGTAAGTTTATGGCAGATTTCAGCATCAAAACTTAGAAAATATGGTTTACCAGCATGCCCTAGTAGGCGCCTAGCTATTGTTTGCGGTATTGGCAGGTATAATTTCCCCATGATCTTATTTTAATGCAAATGGGATAAATTGCGACAAACGTTTCATAATGAAATTGGGGAGACATGCTAGATACTTGTACAGATTGGGAATATTGGAATTAACTAATATAATAATATATATATATATATTTTTCTGACCTTTAACCTGTAACTTTTTCCATGCACAGACACCTGGTCTACTGTATCTGGGATCTTCTACTTGAGTTCCTAGTCCCTGAAACATCTGAGGAGAACTTCCAGAAAACCCTGCTGCAAAGTCTCTCCAAAAATGCAGAAAAACTGCCACTATGAATGCTGCCAAAGTGATACTGGGGTACACAGTGCATCTGTAGAAATTGTAACTCTGAATCTTTGGAACCGAGGTCACTTGGGTCTGTCTCTGATTCATGCTATTTGTGTGTTGTTCAGACATTCATAGCAGCTTTAATTACCTGGAACTGGTTCTTTGATTGATCAGAATATCTTTGTGATCTCTGAACGCCAAACATACCATCTAACATTTTTCAAATTCACACTTTTCCTGCTCCATAAAACATCCCTCTTTGGTACAGACTTACTTCACATAGGATTCCCTCCAACATGTTTTTTCTGTATCCATTTAGATCTTTGTTTACAAGTATTGCTTGGGGTTTGGGAAAGTCAAATGTATTTTGTCCCCACACAACATGTAGTGCTTTATAATAAGCATAAACCTTTTGGAAATTGTTACTCATGTTACCTTTTACCAAATAATTGAATGAAAACAAAAAAACGTAAACAGTTCCTTAATATGATGCAGCACCTGTTTTACTTTTCTCTAAAATGTCTTAATTAACACTGATTGTCTTAAGAAAGTACACTAACTTTGTGTCTACAGAATTGGTTTCACTGAAAAGTAATTTGTAGACGGTACTCTAAACAAATGTCAGTTTTGGATTGCATTTTCCTAGGAGATTGTGAATCCTATATTCCCTGACAATTTGTTATAGAGATTGACAATTAAATATTTTGACGCAATGTGCCGTTTGACTTATAATATGCAGGGAAGTATGCCTAACCCATGTCTGTTAAACTGACACAAAAACCTTTCAAAATGTGCATTGCATGACAAGATGTCCACAACGTTTAACATTGCTCACCCTTATTGATCCTTGTGGTGGAATTTATGTGTACTCATAGGTCCAGCATATAATACATGTTACAGGGTCTTAGCCTATATATTTCAATCTTTCTTGTTTTTTGTATTGTTCTTAAATTGTGATTGATTTTTTTGTTGTATTTATTTATTAACTTATTTTAATGGCATGGATGCCTACTGTGAAAATATGAAGTGACAATAATCAAGTTCATCATTGTTGGAAATGCTTAAATTGCCTTAAACATTGCTGAGAGAGGTCTCGTCCATCTTTACTATGTAGTCTGTGGCCATGCCTTTTGTAGATGTCACATAGTAGTAGCAAAACACAGTGATGAGGGTTTTTCTGTTTCTTATGTTGTGCTGAATATACTGTACTGTGATGTTTATTCCCTACAAAAAACATTCCTAGATGTGTTTTTAGTTTACTCCCTCTTGATAATACATGAGATTTACTTGCATTCCACATTGTTCTGAAATATATCATGCCGCTTAAAGTTTACACTTAAACACACAACTTGTTTGACCAATTTGTGTTTGATGTAACACAATTAACATTTGCAGTAGTTTATGTGGCTTTTGTTACAAGTTGTATGAGTACTGGTATGAAGTTTGTGTCAAACGATGTGCTCTGGTGGTATAATAGACACAATATGTTTAACCCCAAATAAACGTTATGATTATCTAACTAACTTGCACGAGTAGTTGTATGTTTTTCTTTTTTTCTTGTCAGAGTGTTGAATGTTTTCCCAAATGTCCAAATCTTTCTCCATCTATTTTAAAAAAAAGGTTTACACATTTTTACAACAATTGTTCCTACAGCGTTTTGTCTTTGGCTACAAATACTGAGTTTTTTTTCAGGCAGCTTTTAGAGTTGGAGTGGAAAGGGGCTTGTAGTGCATCTTACAAATGTGCAGAAATCTCTATCAATTCTGGAACTGCAGCCATTTTTTCTGCCCCTTGCTAACTTTATCCCTCCAACTGTGTCCTACCTCCTTGGTTTGTTCCTCATGCATGTCTCCCATCTAAGGCAAGTGTTGGACATTGTATGGCTCCACTTGCATTTACAGACCGTCAGGACTGAGTTTCTGTGGCAAATAAGAGTTAGGGGGTAATTCCCCCCTTCCCCCAACACTCCTTCACCAGATTCAAATAAGGGAAGCTGTGCAACTATGCAGGAACACAGTCAAGGAAAGCATTAGTATAAAATATAGCCTGACTTTCCGTTTTCACAAAGCTAAAACATTTTGTAGTTGAAACACATGTCCGGCCTGAACATGGTGGTTGCAATACCATGGGTATGGGTTTGAATCCCAGTCACTATTATCAGTTGCTCTGGATTAGATTATCTGATAAATTACTTACATTTGTACCCCAGCATGGAATAATTTCCTCAAAATCAGAGAAATGCTGGTAAGAGAAGGTGTGATTTAAAAAAAATTCATTATCTTAATAAAAATATGTCCTTTTTCAATATAAAAATATTTTTAATACCATACTTCTCCTGTAATGTTTCGAAATGTTGGTAAAACATGCGACACCATTAGATCATAACTGCCCTAAAAGATGCTTTTAAACTATAAACATCTGACATCTTTGAGACCGTGACTAAATCTATATAGCGCCACTCATTGTGAAATGAGGTATTGCCTGTGTGTGCTTAGTACAGTGTCAGAGGGTGAGGAGCACTTGAATGTAAAACAGATTCCTCTAGTGGTTATGTTTGTCCGCCGGGCATGGCATTCAACTTCAGATAGTATACAGTGTAACTTTTTTTCAATGTCAGATATATAGGTGGTGTTTGTAATCTGTGAATATTTAATTGCAATTGAAACATACAGACTTGTGTCGTTAGTTAGAGCGGTAATAATTAAATCAGTCCGTATCCTCCCTGCTATTACGGGAGTTTAAATAGCTTTATGAACATCCTTTATGCATAACAGCAGGCCATTTTAACTCGTCAAAATAAATGACTAATGCCCATCTTTAGGTTTATTTAATTTCTCTTTGGTGTAAGTGAGCACATTTTCCCCTAGAGGGAGCTTTAGTCAAATGCAAATTTGTTCTATATGAACCACGGTGGGGCAGTATTGTAAAAAACACTCAGTGAGTTATAATCTCTTCTGCCTGAAAACCTGTGCTATCAAGAGCTACTAGGTCAGTCCCTGACCAATATATTTTTTGATCTGCCAAGATATGATTGATCTGTTTGACAAGTAGAAAAGTAGAAAAAGAATAAAAACATCTTCCTGACCTGCCTTACTGAATCTGGCTTCCCAGATTCAGCCAATAACCTCCTGAGACCCGGCCATTTATTTGTGTCCTCTGTATAGGACATTTTCTCTAGTATGAAGTTCTGGATCGTGACGTTCAGTACAGAAAACATTGTATGTATGTCCTCAGTACAAATGAAGGTTTAAAAAAAAGAACAAAACGTTTCTAAATTGTTATTATAACTCCCAACAATTAGTAAATACATTGAAAACACATCCGAGCGACATTTTTCCCACTGGGTTTTAGGTAGATCAAACATCAGTTCTCATGTTTTTCATGAATACCGATTGGCTACAACAACCACCATGTTGTAACTATATAAGAAGTGAAATCCAAATACATCGTAGTACGACTGCTTGACTAATAACATCTTAGCCGACCAACAGTCCGCTGACAAAACAATCGGCTAGTCAACAAATAGGATCTGCCCTAATTTTCATCAACTCACGGACACCGTAGCATTTCACACTTGGCAAAGTCTCCGGTTCTCCCCTGATCCTCCAGCAGCAGGAAACATTATTGCTCAGAGGTTTGGGGGCATCCAGCCCAATTGAGTTTCATTAATATTTGATTGCCTTGTCTACTCCGTTTTGATAAAGTGATATCAAGTAGGACTGGCTGAATCTTCTTTTGACCAGAAGCAATAGGCTGCATTAAATATACGGCACTGAGTGTGTGTTGTTTGGGCAAAAGGTATTGATCACATGCAATGGCACAGTACTATACTTAAAACCTTATACTTATATGTACATACACACTGATCGTCCGTAACATTATGACCACCTGCCTAATATTGCGCAGGACCCAAGGTTTCCCAGCAGAACATTGCTCAAAGCATCACACTGCCTCCACCAGCTTGCCTTCTTCCCATAGTGCATCCTGGTGCCATGTGTTCTCCAGGTAAGTGACACAGAGGTACCCAGCCATCCACGTGATGTAAAAGAAAACGTCATCCATCAGACCAGCCCACCGTCTTCCATTGCTCCGTGGTCCAGTCTGATGCTCACATGCCCATTGTAGGTGCTTTGGGCAGTGGACAGGGGTCAGCTTGGGCACCCTGACTGGTCTGTGGCTACGCAGCCACATACACAACAAACTGTGATGCAGTGTTCTGACACCTTTCTATCAAAATTAGCATTAACTTATTCAGCAATCTGAGCTACAGTAGCTTGTCTTCGCTCCCAGCGTGCCTCCATGAGCCTTGGCTGCCCATGACCCAGTTGCCAGTATGCTGCTTTTCTTTCCTTAGACCAATTTTGACAGATACTGACCGCTGCATATTGAGTACATAGGGATTCTGGCAGCCACTGACCCCTGTCAATCAACAGTAAGTGTGAGTTAAGGGAAGTGGTGAGCCAGATGTTCTGTTGATATTTATTATTGTCATGGCCAAAATTAAACTATGCCAAAATCCCAATCAACTTTATAAAAATGTTGTAATGTAAACTGTAAATGTAGTTGTGTATAAAAACAATGTTTCCCACATAAACACAGTACATTACACTGCATCAAATGGCAGTATTTAACACAGTAGGACATGACAACGCATGACAGAGCTATAGGACTTGAAGCCGGTCTCTGGCTTTTATTTATGAATTTGGTCTTGACTTGGTCTTGGAATGTGAGGACTCGTGAATTTTTCCCCAGACCAGCCTGGTAACAATAAGCCCGAAATTAACCAAATAAATCCCTATCAGTGTTCATAGAAGGCCATATTCTGATTATGCGGGCAGTAGCGTTGTGGGTGTCGGTGCGTGTCTTCTGCCCCTGCTCCCTATATCAAAGCCAGGCCAGCCCACTCTTGACCTTTAGGTGAACACGGCTATGACGCATGACACGCCCTGGTTGATTCAAGACGAAAACATTCGAAAATGGAGTGAAATTTCCGGTGAGAAGTAGAGATTAGGGAGAGACGGGGCTTGAGGAGAGAAGAGTGTATTCCAATGGGTTTCGTTAATCATCCTGAGATTCCACTTGCACAACATTTCTGAACATTATGTCTGGACAGATCTGTTTTTTATAAGATCTCAATGCATTTTGTCTCTGGCAGACCTAGGTGCGAATACTTGCTGGAATATTTCTAATACTTTGAGCATTTTTGTTAGCCTGTCTGTTGTGCCAGAATTTTATGTTTGGAATGTTTTCTATTGGTTAAAATGCTTATTTGGATATGTCAGTTATGGGGACCCAATTTGGAGGAGAAACAGCAATATAGTTGTATTAACATGTCATAGACAGGAATCGTGGTGAATACTGGAGGACCTAACGTGTGTGTACGTTCACACCCTATGAAAAATATTATGGCACATAATGCAACTGGTCTTTCGAAGGTTTTCAATTTGAGCCATGTCAAAAGAGCTGTGCACATATGACGTCCAAATGAACCCCTGAATGTTCATTTGGATCATCCGCCAAAACATTGAGCATCATCCCACTTGCAGCGTTGTCCGCCAGCAAGGCTTTGCCACAGGCGTCCATGGACATTAAGTGAAAGTGCATCTGATGAATCACAGGGATTATACAGCCATGTGACTATCTTTCGTAGCATGTGCAGCCAATTACAATCACTAATTGGACCATGTGGCTCATCTTAAGGCTTGACATTTTTTATTCAGTGCTATTTTTAGTTTTCATCTGAGCTGACTGTAAATATGCCAGAAGGGCTGTGCATGTATGACTTGTTGTATTCAGCATGAAGACTTTGTTACGCAATAAAAATTACTTAGATCAACGCACAGAGAAGTTGCTCCTAAAATGTATGGTAAAGTGTATACAGAATTTACCTTAATGAACATAAACTAATTAGGTAAAACTATCAGATTTTTATAGTTAAATGATTTATCATAAAAAACATACCTATTTAGAGAAAACAAAAATATGAACAAAATATCTTGTATGTTCAATAGGACATATTTTGGTGAAACAACCAGACCTACAGTGTGCAATTTTAACTTGAACTGGTCCATTTGATGAGAACATACTTAAAAAAAAAACGCCTCTTTACAACACAAGGCCCATATATGAATGGCAGAACTAATGTTACAGTAGTTTAGCGTTATCTGAGTGTTCCATTCCATTACTTTGAAAAAAATCTTCAACTAACATTTTTCAAAATGACAGAGATTATGTCCTGGAAGAGATTCAAAGAGAGCTGCTGAAATCTTACTGTTTTGTAAAATTGCATACTTGGGTGTACATGCCTGATAGGTTACAGTGGTGGCCAGAATGTTTAAAACAACTCAACTGCATGAATGGTTTCGGCCTATTACAACTAAAACAATGCAGATAGTTTTTTACAATAAACCATTAGAGCTGTTCATCCCAAACATGGGAACTTTTAGATGATGAGTTAATTGCAATTGGCATTTGTTAAAAGACGGCTAAAAATCATTACACCATGCACAAGCTGTAGTTTAAATGACACGTTCACAGATTCACATGTGACACACATACTTTGTTTGCTTGACACTCCCAGCTTGTACATATTTTCTGCTTACCAATTCGTTTTCACTTCCTTGCTATTTTGAAAATGTGGACCAGATCCACTGACAAGCCAAACATGTGGCATACAGACACTAGAGATTAGTTTAGCCCTCAAAGACTTCTATTTCCCCAATTGCTGGTCAAGATGTATTGCCTATGCATACCTAACATATCCCAAGTCGGTGGTCCTTAATGATTCTCAATGAAAACATTAGTTCTTTATTTTAGGTTTAACCGTCAAATTAGGTAAGCAGGCAAATGGAAAATATGAGCTATTATGTAATAACACACTCACTGCCAAAAAAAGCTTGTCCTATTTGGCAGTTGTGGATGACGTCATGAGTAAAAGTTGAAATGAATTAACACATTTTATATATACTACCACTTTCTGTGAACCAGCTGTATTGTATACCCTAGTTTTGTAAATCCGTTGTAACATTAAAGCAAAACAAACCCCTAGTTGATTGATGCACAATGTGACACAATCATGTTTTATTAAATAACTCTGAGTCTTAATGCTAGATACCTGGTTTTTGCATACGTTTTGTTAGGAAATGCTGAGCTTGCCAATAAAATCCATTGCTCAGTTCCATACCACGGGGCTTGTGAAGGACACGTTTAGCAAAATTGTCAAAACGTTATTGTGTAACCTTAACTTAACAACAAATGACTACACAAAATTGAAAGTTGAGGGGTTGTTGGTTTGCAAAAATTGGTTCTCAACCTTATTTGGGACTTTCATGTTTTCTTTTATTTATAGACTTACTAAGTCTGATGTTTGATGTTAATGAATGATGTTAAAATTACCGACAAGACTGATTTATAACGCTGCAGAAGTGTCTGCTGAAATCGAGCCGCTGTTGCGATGATCCGCTCTTCAGGTGGCTGGTGTCTGATTGTAGAATATTATTCATGTTTTATTGTATATGCAAGGTTGTATTGTAGTCATGTCAAGAAAATCATTTTTATTAAATAGTGTTTTAATGTGCATCTGGATGCTAAGTTGCTTTCAGGCGAAGTCCCGGAATATCCCTCTTCTAAACGTGTAACCACTGTGATAACAAAGCATTCACAGGGTATCCCTCAGAGAAATTAACACTTTTAAGAGAAAAAAACCTTCCACAGGTAATACCAAGAAAAAGAGCATACAATTTCCAGAGTTTACACAGTAAACGCCATTCGAGTGACTTTTTATGGATGACTTTTTAAGTCCTGCTCTGGAATCTGCGCCACAAGACGCTGACAGAAACACTGAAGAGAAGAGTTAAGATACACTGTCTCGTCCAGTTGTGTAAACTGGCAGGGTTTAATGTTGCATACAGGTTTTTGCAAGCAGTTGAAAATGTAAGCTCCTATTGTTGTGAATTTCCGGTGTAACACAAATGAGATCAATCTGCACTAAGGTCTTGAACTTTATGACATACAAAACGTCCAGTACCAGGCCATGTCTAGAAGAGAAACTGCTATGGTTAAATATAATTTTAGCAAAACTATTTAATTACATTTTATTATCCCATTTCTATAGTTTATCCTGATAATTTAACAACACAGTATGCCTGAGGGGTACCTGAAGATTTAACTGTGTTAACAAGTATTGAGCGCATATGCTCTAGTTGCTGTAGTTTCATCAATGTGTGAAAATATACAAAACATACAACTCAATTAAACCATGAATCTGTTCCTCTTTTTCAGAAAAAATATGCCAGTTTGAAGCATAGAAAGAAGCAAATCAACTACCACAATGTAAAAATGACACTCATTCTCTCCACTCAGTTAAAACAAACACCTTCTCACGCTCTGTTCTAAGATTGCAAACTATATATTTACTTCCCCCATTTTGTTTCCCCACTCCCTCCCATCCAAGTGACTTTTCCGTGATGTTAACTGACATGTTATTCCAGCAATGCAATAGCAGGAAACAGATGCCTGTGCTTACTAGTTGTAGAACTTATATCCCCAGAAAGACGATGCCATGCCAATTCTTCTGCTATGCTCAGTGAAGTACAATGATGTCACATTGTCTGTTTAGCAGTTCTGAGAAATCATTCTTTTGTGTGGTCAGCTGTTCGCCTGCATCACTGACGAGTAGCAGAGAATTTAAGATTTATTGCACAAAGCTACACTGTATAGAGCTTGACACCCCCTAGCCAATGTAGCCACGTTTGAATTCTAGCAGCCACAGGAGCGCCGTGGAAAGAAAAGAGACAAACGACTATGTGGCACTGGCCCCTGCAAAGAATTTAATAGATTATTAAGTGTTTTGGAGAGTGCAGTAACAATTGGGTTTTGGACACAATGAGTCAAAGGAACACCCATTGCATTACTGGATTCTGACATTGAATTACATCTCATAATGTGTACATTTTAGGACTTGAATGTATTCGTTGCCAACAGAAAAAACAATTGTGCTCAACTGTACAATGTTCATTTTCAGTGCATGTTGAGTGTCTTTTGATGTGTACAACTCTTTTATATTTACTTTAATTCCATACCACTTACTGTTTTTGTTGTCATGCACCATAGCACCAAAGAAAATTCCTTGTAAGTGCAAATGTACTTGGCAATAAGGTTTTTCTGATTCTGATTCTGATAAGGAATGTCAAGGCAATGAAATCTATAACTTAATCTGACATTTTCTTTCAATATCCTCCATTTATGCGTGGTTAATCAAATAGATAATCGTTATTTCACAAAGTTCTATCAAGTTGTCCCTATTTTCCACTCCTTTTGCTCCTCTTGTGTCTTCTGAGTGGACCTGGGGGACTGTGTGACTGTTTACCAGCAATGTTATGCAAAAAGGCTTAAGAGGAACAGTTGATCAACAAGGGAGGTTGGTTATGGCAGATAATTATTTTTGCAGATCCACCATCCATCATTATGCAATTAAGTGTAAAGGTGATGTTCTGGGAGGAAAACAGAATTGTCTTCTTTTGTGTGGAAGTGCATTTCTATTGCTATATTGTTGGGCTGGAGGTCAATATATTCATTGAGGATATTTGGAGGATTTGTTTTGTGATATTTGAACACTTTGCAATAATGAGCATGTTGCATCCGCTTGATAATATATATATATTTTTTTTTTTTTTTATAATCCAACTATGACATTGTAAGGTTAACATGAAGGTTTGGTTCCCTTGATGACTAAATGCATTAAGAGATCACTAGCAACAGACTTTGGCCAAAGATTGGCCAATGCTATTTTATTCAGAAAAACGATTGATTCTGCATTATTAGCATTAATAAATGTACAGATATGGGATTATATTTAAATCATGTTTTCTCTGGGTATTAACAGCCTAGCGTTTTGCACAATTGTTTAAGAATTAAGTAGAAGTGAAATATCCATTGTGTAAACACACACAAGCAAGCTCCCAAGCCGAAAAATACATTCTAGAATGTGTCCAAGTGGCCCCTGATTTGTAAATGATGTCATGTGATAAACCCAACATATGCTGTTGCCTTCTCAACCATCAAAACCTTTCTCTTTGCAGCTGTTTGAGGTATGAAGTGTTACATCTCAGAAATTATTGTCAGTTTCTAAGCATTTCTCACTCACATTGAAGTAGTGGAGTTATGTCAAGTTGTGCCTTGGTAATGTCAAGACTCCACCTGGGCCTTTGCTTTGCACCCAGAATGAGGAAATCTGAGGTTGTGATCCCCTGATTTTATGAGGCACCGCTGTCAATCCCTTTTTGGAAACATAATGGGGGCCATTACTTTTTTTTGTATTATGATTTATTTGCAAAAATGAATACACAAATGACTGCTGTATTTACAGATTCTGTGAACATTGCCACTCCAGAGACTGCCATAGGTAGTCCTGGATTGAGAGATAAGGCAGACTGCACAATGCCCGCAACATGTGAAAGGAACCGAGCCACACTTTCTTACGTCCTAACCAATGTATGACAACAATAGAAACACATTCCCAGATCATATAGATGAACATATTTCAAATCAAGAAACGTTACATTTTCAGAAAAACATTGCAATGTGCAATCATTGCAGCAAAATGGGTCCCCATTATCATGATAAAAGACCAGTCAGTAAACCACAATCAACACTGTGAAAAAAAGATAGGTAGGTATCAGGTGAATCTCACCCTTATGTTATTTTTGTGGTTAGTCACAAGAACCAACACTATGTCTGTAAGGTTTGACTGAAAACCTCTGTCACTTGACAGCATATGAATTTATAATAAAACAATTCCTAGATGTTTATAGACTGATTAATATACATCTGGAGGTAGATAATGTAGAAATCATATATCATCAGGGGGACAATTCACTGTAAAAAGAAATGAATTTAACAAGTACAGTATTCCAATATTGAACGCATAAACAGCTTAAATTATTTGTAATGGGTTGTCAATTAAGTTCTTGCTGTTGAGTGAAAAGAGCACTGTATTCTTCAACATTTTTACCTGAGCTGTTAGCCGTTCAGGTGTGTTGTCTAGTGAGAAAAGCTAAATTGAGTGGTGTGTTTTTATTTCTGTCATTTAGGGAGTGTCTCGAAGAGTCTTGGTGCCCATTCCCATTCAAATTGATTGAGTCTTGTAAAATTTGAGGTGGGATTTAGAATTTTAGCTGAATCTGTTTTCTTTGTAGAGCTGTTGTGACTGAAGCAATAGTTTAACATAATACTGAATTAAATGTTTTTTGAGTGACAGATTTTGACCCTTGTGGCTAAATTCTTTGAATAAGAGAGAGGATTTTGATTTGGTGATCCCTGTCTCTAAAGGTTATACAAGACAAACAGAAAACACTGAGAATAAGCACAGCAATTAATCAATTGAACCAAACTCTTTTACAAATGACAGCATGTCATTCAAGCCTAACAGTATCGTTCCAGTCCTTGTTTTAGTTTTGTTTTTATTGTTTGTGAGCATCATATTTGGAGTTCCTGTCCTCCAAAAGAAAAATAATTATTATAATACTCTAAACTTCTAGAGTGCTTTCATGGCACCCAAATATGCTTCACATCTGGTAGAAAACCAATAACATCCTAAGAGATTGATTGCACAATACAGAAATAAATGTAAAGATGTAAAGAAAACAACTGAAACTAGACGAAAGGAAAGGAAAGGACAGGGGCTAAGGGAAGGAAAGGACAGGGGCTATGGGAAGGAAAGGACAGGGGCCATGGGAAGGAAAGGACGGGGGCTATGGGAGGGGTAAGGACAGGGGCTAGGGGAAGGGAAGGGCAGGGGCTATGGGAAGGAAAGGACAGGGGCTATGGGAAGGAAAGGACGGGGAATATGGGAAGGGTAAGGACAGGGGCTATGGGAAGGGAAATGGAAGGGCAGGGGCTATGGGAAGGAAAGGACGGGGGCTATGGGAAGGGTAAGGACAGGGGCTATGGGAAGGGAAATGGAAGGGCAGGGGCTATGGGAAGGGAAAGGACTGGGGCTAGGGAAGGGCTAAACTTGTTTAAACGATGGTAACAGATTCAGAGTCACGGATTGATTGCAGAAGTGAATTCCGAAGCCTTGGAGCATCCCTAGAGGAAGCCTTGTCTCCAGAGCTTCGTAGCTTGGACCGGGGGATGATGAGGGGACCAGCTATAAAGAGATTACTGCAGTTTCTCTGAATCTTTTAATGGTATTGTACATCGTAGATTATGGGATTTCCAAACTCTTTGCAATTTTACGTTTTGATACATTATTCTTGAATTGTGGCACTATTTTCCCAAGTGGTGAACCCCTCCCATCCTCACTTCCGACAGGCCCATCCTCGCTTCCGACAGGCCCATCCTCACTTCCGACAGGCCCATCCTCACTTCCGACAGACCCATCCTCACGTCCGACAGACCCATCCTCACTTCCGACAGGCCCATCCTCACTTCCGACAGGCCCATACTCACTTCCGACAGGCCCATCCTCACTTCCGACAGGCCCATCCTCTATGGAATTATGTTGTTCATACCAAATCGTGTTACCGGCCAGTTGCCAAGTGACCAAATGAGTGTGATATTTTACCAAGTTAAGTTTATTAGCATTACACATCTATTGGTCCCTTTGTCCCAGATTTGTTTTTGTTGTCTTGGTACTATTTTCTATTGAATATAGGGTTTAAATTATTTGCAAATCATCGTTTTTTTTTTATTTTACACAGCATCCCAACTGCTTTAGAAACGGGGTTGTAAAACAGTTATCATCAAGGATGAAATATCAAATCACACACATCTTAACTTGACCAGACACAAATGACAAATTCATTATGAGTGCTCTAACTTAAGAGTCTTTAAGAGTTAGGCATGAAAAATTACCCGAACTATTGCATCAACAACACACACACATAAAATCCACCGGATATAATGCCCCTGCACTATGAAGGATACTGAGTTGAGCTGTGGACTGTGGAATTAGCAGAAGATGGTGGACTAGTGTAACTGGGGTTCTGCAGCTGTGGAAACCAACCCAACTGCCATCTGTCCAACAGTCTAATGACGTAATCGTCAGTGAGGTCACCGCTGTCACTAAGCAATGTCACCAGAAGTGGCACGCTGTCTGTTAAGTGCATACAGGTGCAGGTGCAAGAACGTTCATGGTCCTCAGAGTCAACACTCCGGTCTGGCTACCTCACTGCCTTTCATGACCAGGCCAAAAGCAACAGCTCGTGGCTGGCAGGATTTTCCTCAGATGTCACACACCCACAAAATATGTGGAAGGTGGGCAGAATATAGATATTTTTGTAGTAGAAGAAATGTTGACTGAATATCCTTCAGCAAGTATACAGTATATGCCGTTTCTGAAAGTTTAAGGATGGAGTAATGCAGAGGCAGAAGAACAGTAGCAAGACAAATCAATCCCCGGGGTGGACAACAAGAATACAATGTGACCAGGAGCGAAGAAAGCGGTTTTTAGGTTAGTAAAAAAAAAACTCACAATCTCTCCACAATTTACATTGCTGTATGCTGTACTGCTGTAACCACAGCTGAGTCACCCCCATACCCAATTTGATGCTCCACCTCAGTACTGATCACAATTAATGTCGTTTCCAATAAGTCGAGGACAAAAGGAGACCCTGAGCATTCTGCCCCAAGTCTCAGTGATTTAAAACAGAACTGACAGCTAATGACCTTTGCACAGTTCCCGCTACATGCTCCCACAGCAAGGCATTTGGAGACTCAGACAGAGCCTGATCAGTTAGGGGGAAAGGTGACTAGATGAATAACCTCTCATCTCATCATTCAAATGAAGCATTTACATATGTATGAAGCGCCTTCTGATGCAAAACAGGAAAAGCAGATAGAAATAGTTTAATGAGTGATGTGGATTGAGGTTGATTTGAAAGGCAGCGGAAAATACATAAAAAATATATCTCAACGGTAAATTAATGATTGTTCTTTCTGCAATTGATTCAATGTAATGTTTTTTTATTATCTGGTTGTGATGTAGCAACATAAACTTTGCATAGCTGGGAGATGAAATATATATGCATATATTTATAGGAGTTGATAAAGCCCTATTCGGATAGACAACGGGCAGAAGGCTACGAATATGTCCACTAGCAGATTATATATCTACTAGTACTTTCTGGTAAATTGAGGGACATCTATAGAAGAGGAATGTTAATCTGCTAATAGAAATACTACAAGAAACAATCTGATAAAGATCAAATTAAGAAGTTGCAGGTGTGAATTTACATTACCATGTTTGACAATAAGTGAACAGCACTAATATGTTTCATACTGATGGACATATTGATTCATATTGATTGAGTTAGCAAGATATTTTATTTTCAACTACTCAATTGAACTGGTACTATTGCAACTGATAAAGAGTAAAGAATGTTTTGTATTAGGATATGGTTAGACATGTCACAGTGAAGTCCTTCTCTTTTGGTTTAAGATCATAACAACTGCCACTGACCTTATGTTCGCTTGGAATACTGACCAACTTGTTTCCTACTATGCCACTGAGGGCTCACAGCAGGTGCTATGGATTAACCGATCTTACTCCTAAGAAACGTTATGAGTGGAAAAACCCCAGTCCTTTTCCACAGGGAAAAGACAACTTGGCTTGAATCCAGGAGGAATAAAGAGATCAGTTTAACTAGAGACCCTTAGTCTTAACTTTTTCTCCTCAAGCTAGGAGGTGAAACAATACTTTTAATAACAGGCTAAAACATTATACAGCATTAAACAAGTTTATAAAGACCATGATACAGAAGTGTCCAAGCATTGTTGGCGCAATGTTGCTGATTTACAAAACAGTGTTCTCGAGATACATAACTGAGTCCTTTAGCAAAAGAGTTAATTCCTCCACCTCAGCCTAGGTGGGAGTCATAATGAACGTTTGGCTGGGAGCATGGTGTGGTGATGCATACCAGCCAAGCATGGACTGGGGTGGGGGGTGGCATCGTCAGGGGGGACTAGCCTGTATCTAGCAACTCGCCTTCAAAAGTCATATGTAAAAAGTTATCTAAGATGGTCAAGTCATACATAATATAAATATAGTATTGCCTGATATCATACCATTAAACTTACTAATAGGGTCAAATTATCTGTTTATATGTAATGTAAAAAATAAAAAAATCTAATTAATATAAGGTTAGACTTACAAATATCAAAGGTTTCAGAATTATGGAACATTTTCTTCTTTATGAGAGAGAAACCTATTTCAAAGGCAAATAAAATATAAATATAATAAATGTAAATACAAATTGGGTGCATGATATATTCTCTGGTGTTATCACAAACCAGTTCCATGTATTGTTTTATACATGGCAGGAAAATCATTTAGGATTATAATTACTGTATTTTGTGTCCTGGTGGCATTTTCCAGAAGGAACCTGCAAGTCAGAATGTGGCTGTGTGTTTATTGTACAACTGTGGCTGACTTGCCTGGTATAGATTTGTGGATTTTCCATTGGAAAGCAGAAGCACAATCCCCAATAGAAATAGTTAAATTCAATAGAGGAGCATAACTGTTATCATAAACTCTGTAATGGAAGCTCACCATGTTCTGCGTTGTAAGTGACGACTCTGTAAAGGAAGCTCACCATGTTCTGCGTTGTAAGTGACGACTTACGAGGAACCAAGAGGAACCAAGAGTTTGGAAAAAGCAACCAAAATTCTTTGTCCACGATTTTGTACAAATTCATACATTGGGGCTAGCTGTATAGATCTTTCCACCTCTTTGATTACTAATTCATGGAACATAAACTAATTTGCAACCTCTCATCTCAAATCTAGATGACGTACAAAAATGAAATGGAAAGATCAATGAGATATAAGGAACTGTATACACAATACATTTTGTGGGAATGCAGCAAGATACAGCAGATACAGCAGCAATAATCTTGATATTAGAAAAGTTCATGGGTTACTTTAGAACGTTTCACTGTCATATCTATAACAGAACCTAGTGAAGTGAATACATTATGAAGTGTCATGGTGGTTTGATGTGACAAAAACTCATGATTACTTTTAAGACCTGAAGAATTGTGCTAGTATGTGATTGCATGTTCTTGGCTTTTTCTGATCGACACAAGGTTCCAATAAGTAACCCATAATTAATAAATTGTTCCAATAATGTTAAACTCCAGTCCAGCACACATTCCTCATCTACTTGACATAATAAGTGGTCGTTCAATAGTTTATGTAACAAGTGAATAACAAAAAGCAAGAGAAAGGTTCCCACACATCTGAGAATGAGCTAAAGTGTTAACATGACTGCCACTGTTGATGTGTCTAATGTGCCTGGGAATGTACCAGCTAACTTTCCCACCATCACAGTCTCTCTAAGTTCTCATTGCATCACTGGCCAACAATGTGCAGGATCCATGATTGAGTTGCAGGGGGGCTCTGCTTGGTACTGTGCTGATAGGCTGAACTGAGGAACAGCTGCAACATGGTATCCATCTCTGACTGGGAAGAGGGGAAGGGATCTATGAACCACAGCATAATTTAGGGACAGGAAAGAGAAAGACTGTGAGTGGGAATAAGAAAGAATACACAGAGAAACCTAAAACGAAGGAGTGAGGAGAGGTGAAGGGAGAGAGAAACAAGAAGACAGAATGCGAGAGGACACATAGAACTCCCATCTGGACAGAGCAGTAGGATGACACTGACGTTAGCCATGAATTAGAGCAAGGAGAACACTACCACATA